>CAUYRT010051726.1:0-72996 GCA_963574885.1 Lepilemur ruficaudatus | reverse complement strand
AAACTCCTGGGCTCAAGTGATCCTCTTGCCCCTCAGCCTCCTAAGTAGCTGAGATTACAGGCACATGCCCAGCAAATTTTTCTTTCTTTCTTTCTTTCTTTCTTTCTTTCTTTCTTTCTTTCTTTCTTTCTTTCTTTCTTTCTTTCTTTCTTTCTTTCCTTTCTTTCTTTCTTTCTTTTCTTTCTTTCTTTCTTTCTTTCTTTCTTTCTTTCTTTCTTTCTTTCTTTTCTTTGTAATATGGGTAAAATTTTAGATCTTAATTCATAAGGAATCAGAGTGATTCAATGAATTAATACATGAAAATGCTCAATAGAGTGTCTGGCATATGGTGAGCACTTTATGGTATATATGTCAATAAATGTTTACTACAAAAATTTTATTGTTATGCCTTGGACTCTACCAGCAAAGTGACCACATAATTCTGGGATGAAACTCTCAGAGTATTAGGATCATTCATTAATCTTCCACCTATTTTTTATCCTCTTCTTTCTACTATTTCTTCCCATCACTTCTGCATCTCTTCCCTTCGCATCAACTTTTGATTTTGTCCCTCATTCCCTGACAGACAAGGGGATAGGCACATTCCTGGGGATGTGACACTGCCCCTCAGCTTTTCCAAAGCCTGCATTACCATTGGCCTAATGGAGATGAGTTAAAGTGGTCAAGGGCCAAGGCCTTGCTATACTGAATTACCTTGTGAAAAAACTTATAACTGTCTTATTTTTGCTCCAAACCTCCTGAGGATAGCAAGGAGAACAACTCAGTGCAGTGTTAGCCTTTTTTAATGCATCTCTAACGTGTGCTAATTTCACTTTTTTTTTCTTTCTTAACGAGATGACAGGTCCAACCGCAGAGCAAATCTCTCAATGATGTCTAACAACATTGTCTTGTATCTGTGTAATTATCATCTTTTATATGTAATACTGGTTTTTATTTAAAGTAGTAAAAGATTCATTTCTTTATTTAAGCCAAACACATGAGCTGATTTAAGTAAAACATGAAACATGTTACAATATGACCAAACATTATATGGGTGTGAAAAACATTGCTTTAACCCAAAGTGTGTCTTTACTGGTGATATGTCAGCCTCCATGACCAACCAACAGAGAATTTCTTCCCCAGCAGAAGTTTCATGCCTTAGAATAAACAAGGACTTGCATTTAAGAATTAAATAGACTTGGTTCCAAATGATTTTCCACTTGCTTGCTATTTACCCTTGAACATATTTTTAACCTCTTCAACTTCTACTTTATCATTTGCCAATTGAGGATAATTCCACCTCTCTGATTAAATTAGATAATGCATGTGAGGCACAGGATTTACTGTCTGACTCACAGTAGGTGTCAGCAAATGCAATCGTTTTATTACAATACCATTCCATATGAGTGACCAGCTTTCCTGCCTACTGTTTCCTGTTCTTCAAGTCCTAATTTTGGTTTCCAAAGGTCTCATCTCTGGGTTCTAGCACAGCCAAAGACACCCAAACACAACACTCAACTGAGGTTGGAGGACGCCACCATTGGGCTTGTTGATTAATTGTTCAGGAGATCGCAAAAGGGCTGTGGTTGGAATTCCCAGTGGGAGCACTTTAACACATGCTTATTAGTTTATTCCAGATAAGTCTTTAAAGTTATGAGAAGAGACACACATCATGAAACTCTGTCCAGTTAGGCTTCTGTTTTGTTTTGTTTTTCATTTTATTTATTTATCTTAAATTTCAGAATATTATGGGGGTACAAGCATTTTGGTTACATATAATGCCTTTGCCTCTCCCAAGCCAGAGCTACAAGCATTCCCTTCCCCCATGCAGTGCGTTCCACACCCATTAGTTGTGAGTTTACCCATCCCCACCACCCACCTCCCACCTGGCCAGCACCTGATGAATATTACTTGCATGTGAGCACCTTAGTGTTGATCAGTTAGTGCAAATTTGATAGCAAGTACATGTGGTGCTTTTTTTTCATTCTTGTGATATTTCACTTCAAAGGATGGGCTCCAGCTCCATCCAGGATGATATAAGAGGTGCTAGTCCACCATTGTCTTTTGTAGTTGAGTAGGCTTCTGTTTTGTATTATTTTTTCTTCTTCTTCTTCTCCTGCAACAAGGAGGTTTTGAGATAATAGTGGAACTTAAGTCTATGGGATGAAAATAGGAGATCTGGTCTACTTTGGGATGGTCCCTTTATTCTGCCCTTTCTGAACTTTCTGGTTGAATTTAATCTCTAGTCTGTGTGGAGCCATAGCCTCCCACTGTACCTCTATTATAGCAATCCTCACTGTGCTGTTGAGCATGGATGATGGTGGTCCCTATTCCCCACTGTTTAAGTTTCCACAGAAGAGGGAATTCTCACCCCACTGCACTGTAAAAAGCATAGGAGGAGCACATATAGTTTCTCTCCACCTATAGTTTTTCTCTACTCAGTCTTCAGCACAGGAGAAGGAGTCATGACAGACTGATTGATGTGTGTAAAAGAAGAAAATAAATATGCTTAGCTCAGCCCCTTCCTTTTTATTTTGAGAGCCTGCCTGCCAGAAGCACACATTCTCTGTCTCTCCATGCCTTAAATTTACGAGACAGTCCTCTATCCAGGTGGCCTCTGGTTGAGACTCTGTGGCTGTGGCTGACTATGCTTGGGAATAATTTGGAGGAGAAATATTAGGAAGATCATTGAAGACACAAATAGAAGCATTTCACTCCAGCCTAGGCAACTAGACTTAGTGTTACCCTTTATCATAAGGGAGCGCTGTCAAAGCAGAAACAGAACAACAGAGCCAATATTTTTACCTTTGTATTTCTAAAGCCAACATCCAGGATAGAAGACCAATACATTTGAAAGAATATTCAAAACAATTTCACACTCCCAGACTAGATAAAGGTGCCATGGACTGGATGAGGGACCAAGCAGATAATGGCTGAGCCACTAATAAGGGACCATCCACCCTATGCCCAAATGAGCTCCACCTATCCCCCGTAACAGAGGGGCATGTGAGAGTTGCATAACCTGAAGATCTTCCCTTCCCATTCAGGTGAGAACTGCATATCCTATACACCAAGGAACAGAAGGAACTTCCATCTCTTTGCTATCCAGTGAGTAACTTTCACACATAGCTGCCAGAACATTACCTATTGATCAGGAGTGATGTCCACCTACACTGTGACACTCTGTATAGCCTTCATCCACCTTGTCATGTGGACAGTCCTCCTAAAATGATACAGAACTCTTGGAAGCTTTTTGGGATGGAGATGATGGTGGTTTATACAAATAAAGGGATGCTGCTGGTTTAGAGGCAAAACTTTACATTCATAGTTAAAGTGGGGCTGAGTTGGGCCAACCTAAGTTTCACCCCTACTCGTCCAAGGAATAAAATGTTCACCACACCTTGTTATGCATTTCTTGATTATCTAAGACAAGGGAATTGTGCACTTAGAAAGCTCTTGTTAAAATACATCTTTTTCGGACTTAATCGAGTTTGTTTGCTATTTGATGATGCTCTATCTGGTCAATGGGCCACAACTTAGAACTGATCTTGTTTCTGACACTTAGTTCCTAACTCAACTCTGGCCAAGGCTAGAAGCAACAGATATTTCTGTATCTTTGATTTTGGATACTGAGTTTTCAACATTATGGAAAACATAGTTACGTTTTAAAAGAAGAAACAAAACAAGGAAATCCTCCCCAAACACAGCCGATATATTGATAATTAGTAACATGTACGTTCAACTCCCAGATCAGGGCATATTTGGAGAGGTTGAAAGTCACAGACAGGTCAACATAGCCCAATAGGTAAGTTATTAAGAACTTCGACTTCGACTTGACAGATATAGTCTGTGCTACTTAACTGCCTATAAGACCTTGAATAAGTTATTAACTTCTCTATCCCTCAGTGGGGATGATAAAATTTCTATAACCTCGAGTTGATCTGAAATTCAATGAGATAATGTTTGTTAAAGGGCTTAGAAAAGACTGACACAGAAAAAGTAATCAATATATGTTAGTTACTATTTTTGATAGGTAAGCCCTGATATCATTAATTCAATTGAAGCTGTGATGGGTTTTTTGCTAGAAAGCTGAGAGAATTATCAACCATTAAATCACGTGGCTTCCTTTCAGAGGCTAGGAAAAGAGAGGGTGTGGTGAGCCTTTGGAAGACTGCCCGGTGAATCAGAACCTCAGAATGCAAGTCCAGTCTCCTCCCTGGAGCACAGCTGGCCTGCACTGTGCCGAGAGGCTCTGGCCAGGAGCAGTGGCCGTTGCCCCAGAACCACCGCCATCTTGGGAAGCCCACCCAGAGAGGCGACATAGTCCATTGAGCACCCTGGCTGGTGACTGGAAAGAGATCTGTGACCTGTGGCCGAGAGGGAGCTTCTGGCAGGCAGCAGACTGCAGAAATAGCTTGAGTCATTTCAGGCTCATTAACACCATCTGCTGTGGCCATCTAGGTTTGATCAGCTGGAGAGGACTCCTAGGTTATTGACACCACGGGGACCTTTTAGGAAGTTATTTTCCTGCTGTTCAGTGATCACTGCTCTGTTGGAAGGACCTCTGTGAAGTGATGCCCATTGCCTTCCTCGGTTAGGAGGAGGTAGTCATTTATATGTTATAATGTGGGGCACTCCACAAGGATTCCCCACCCCCAGAGCCCCAACTTTCCCCCATTTCTTACAGCCACTGTATCTGCTCCTACCTGCCCTGTATTTCCAACAAGTCTGTCGTCACCCTAAGTGAAAGGATAAAAACTGGGACATAGTTCTCAGAGGTCACAGTTAAATACATTTCCATACTATTTCCTTACCTAGGAGTGAGGAAATACCGCTCATCTTTCTTTATGCATACTTTCTCTCTCCTAAGCTTTTGTTCATTTATTTATTCAAAATAATATCACCTACGTGCTCACTACGGTTGGAATGTGTGTCCCCTCTGAAACGCATGTTAAAACCTAGTCCCCAGTGTAACAGTATTAAGTGGGAACTTTAGGATGTCATTGAGTCATGAGGACTCTGCGTGAATGAATGAATTAAGGTACTCATGTATTAATGGATTAATGGGTTATCATGAAATAGGTTAGCTGTCATGAGAGTAGGTCTGTTATAAAAGCTAGTTTGACTTTTGATGTGCTTCTCTTGCCCTGTGATGCCTCCCTGCATGTCATGATGCGGCAAGAAGGCCCTCACCAGAAGCCATGCAGATGTAGTCCATTGACTTTGGACTTCCCAGCCTCCAGAACTGTAAGAAATAAATTTCTCTTTTTTTAAATAAATTACTCAGTATTCTGTCATAGCAGGAGAAAATAGATTAAGATAGTGACTGCTACATGCTGGGGTCTGAGCTAGATGCTGAAGATGTAGTTGTGAACAAGACAGACAAGGGCCCTGCCATCAGACCTTGAGAGAGGCAGCATGAGACAGTGGACACAGCTGGGTCTATAGGACAAAACTCTCTGGATTCAACTCTTGGATGCTTCATTTGCTCATTGATTGGCCTTGGATAAGTTATGTAACCCTTACAGAATGGTCCTGATTTGCAAAATGGGGATTATAATAGCACCCCTCTTATGAAGCATTTGAGCAAACACTTAAAAACTTGTATTGAGGCAGCCACATGAAGAATGTTTTAATAAGAGAATAGCGAGTACAAGTGTCACGTGATGAAAGCAGCCTTAAAGGCCTCTAGTTACCGAAAGAAGGCCTTTGTGTCTGCATATACTGAAAAGAGGCAGAAATGGTAAGGGGTAGGATTGGATGAATAGGCAGGCGCCAGATCATGGTGACCTACAGGCCACATTGAGAACTTCGGATTTTATTCTATTTGATTAGGTTTTAACTTCTGCCTGCAGTGATTTATCCTCACCTGGCCCCTTACCTTTCACTTACTGAAATCCTAGTTATTTTTCAAACTTACTTCCAATATCTTTCACTTTATAAAGTTTTTATTTTCCTACCCATCAGCAGTTAGTTCCTGCCTCCTTGATGCTCTGATGATCACATTAGTTGTATCCTTGTTTGTTTCCTCTATTCCTTGTGAGTGTGAGTCAGGGATTGACCCCATTCATTTTGGAATCACCTAGCAAAGTGTGTGGCCCAGAGGCACAATAAATATTCTTTGAGTGATTGGCGGATAAATAAATGCAGGAAGGTATGAGTGAATGAATGAATGATGTGTCTCAGCTTGGGTCCTTTAGTTAGATTTGCTAATTGAAAATCTGGACCCAGAAGGAATAGTATACAGCCCAGGTAGATTTCACTGGGAGGAAAAGAGACACTGGAAGCACCAGGGAAAATGGAAGGACATAACAGGGAGGAGGATTAGATGGAACTCCACGTTCTCTGATGGAGGCCACACTTCTCCTCAGTTCAAACCCTAGCTATTATTATGTGGGCTTGGGAAAATTGCTCAGCAAGAATTACTCAATAAAAGTCACAATGTTCCACTGATCCAGAAGTTAGACTTCCAACAACCTCAATCTCTTTAACTTGGACAAAAGAAAAAACAAACAAAAACTCAAAAACCAAAGAAAATGATATCAGAGAAAAACAGCCTAAACCAAAAGAAGTGATTACAAAACCTATAGATCTCACAGCAAGATTGCCTTCAAGTAATAGCTGATTTATTTCCTTTTCTTTCCCCCTTCCTTCCCTTTCTCTCATCCTTCTTCCCCAAATATTTATTGAGCACCTACTGTGTGTCAAACGTATAGCCATGCTGGGCAGAAAGCAGGAAAGAGGATAGACATGTCCCATTTTTCAAGGAATGAACTTTCTCCTTGGCTCCTGCCTTCCTGCCTTCCTGACCTATCTCCCTACCTTGCATGCTTCTCTTCCTTTTTATAGTAGAAAAAGTTAATGGATTCTGAAATCAAAGTTTCAGCATTCAACTCCTGTCTCTCCCAATTATTAATTTCTCTCTTCCTCAAATTGTGAAAGCTCTAAGTCAAAATCTGCTGCAGGAATAAGAAGTAATTATGAAGGCATAAAAGAGGACAACACAGGAATACTGGAGACTAGGATGGAGCTTTGCCTATTGCATCTTGACCCATATGCCCTTGGACAGGCCTGGCGACTTCCTTGGCCCTTGGACCCTCCATCTGTAGAGGGCAAGTACGGTCCTTTTCAACATTCTATGGCTCTGGACGGCATCTTTTAAAGTGATAATTCAGCTGATATCCCTGGCTCGAGTGCTGTGACATTTGATACAACTAGCAGGTGCCACATCTGCCAGTCTGTTACAACACCTGCAGGGAAAGAGCTTTAAAGATTTTAAAGAAAAACGTGTCTTTTTCATTTCTCTGACGAAGAGATTGACTTTAAAGCCAGGAAGAGAGAACTATGTGCAGTTTGATGGGATTCAGAACATCAAAGACAGTTGAGTTGGTGTTTGGAACAATTTCTCAGGTCATATCTAATTTTATCTGAGCTGATGTTTCCAAGCTCTGGTAATTGCTCTCAGCATAACCACCAGTTCCTTGTTATAAGGCAGTCAGAGCAACTGCTGCAGGGGCCTCCAGTAGAGGGTCCAGCAGGTGGCTTTGGGCTTTGCTGCTGTTGGGGCTGGGGCACTGAGCTAGGTTTCAATCTTGGGGGCTGCAGGCTGACATAGCAGAGAGAACCGTGAATCTGGAGTCAGGATCTCTGCCTTCAAGTCTTGGTTCTACTGCAGATGCTCAGAGATTCTCCTTCCCAAGGGCTTTCCCAGTTGGCCTTGACAGTTTTGTATTCTGGCTTCCAGAAGACTTTGTGACAGAAGAGGAATGGAAAGGAGATTGGGTTGGGAACAGCAGGGGGCTACATGGGTTCTACAGAAGGCAGAGTCAACAGATGGAAGCACAACATGGCACAGTGACTCTGTGCACAGCCATTTCCCTGACTTGGAGAAAAGTATCAGCTTAAACATTAGGAGTCACTGAGAACTGCAGGAGGCTCCCAGTGTTGGGGCCATATAGTTGGAGACTAAAGCCCTGTGTCTGCAGCAGACTGTCTCATATTCCATAAGAGAAGTCGGGTAGAGAAGTACAAATAAGAACATAGCCAGACTCCAAGGCAACCCCTCCCTTGATGTTCTGTTTTGAGTCTGGTAGACTTTAACCCCCAACCTCTTGCCAGACACACAAAGGAGCAGGTCAGCTATTAACCAAGCACAGCAGAGAGGCCTCCAATTTATGGAAGATGTCCTAATCCTTTATCTGTATCTTCTTTCCTTTCCTAGGTAATGATGGCTTTTGACACCCATTGTAAGTCTTCCCAGCCAGCCCTCCTACCTCAGAAACCAACCTGGCAGTCACCCTTCCCTGTATCTCCTCCTCTGGTGCACGTTCCAGATTCCACTTGAGAAACTCTGAGACTCTCATCTGGTCCCTCACTTGTTGAAGTGGAACTTGTACAAATACGCAGGAATGCCAAGGGGATATATATTTTTTTTTCTGGGGTATACACTGAAATAGCTCTGGGCTATAGACAGAAAGTGTGTGCAAAAGTAATTGTATTTGCACTAAGAAATATTTTGATATTAATTCATTTTATCATTGAAGAAAAGATTTTTCATGTATACTACCCTTAGGGTACAGATGGTATAGGGTGAACAAAAGAGTCAAATTCAGGGCTTTTGAACTTTTTTTTCTTAATTTTTATTTCAGCATATTACGGGGGTACAAATGTTTAGGTTATGTGTATTGCCCTTGCCCCACCCGAGTCAGAGTTTCAAGTGTGTCCATCCTCCAGACAGGGTGCACCACACCCATTAGGTATATATATAGCCAGCCCCTTCTCCTCCCTCCCGTCTGCCCGACACCCGATGAATGTTTTGACTATATGCGCACGTAAGTGTTGATCAGTTAAAACCAATTTGATGGTGAGTACATGTGGTGCTTGTTTTTTCATTCTTATGATACTTCGCTTAGTAGAATGGGTTCCAGCTCCATCTAGGATAATACAAGAGGTGCTATATCACCATTGTTTTTTGTGGCTGAGCAGAACTCTATGGTATACATATATCACATTTCATTAATCCACTCATGTATTGATGGGCACTTGGGTTGTTTCCACATCTTTGCGATTGTGAATTGTGCTGCTGTAAACATTCTGTGGAAAGCAATGTGGAGAGACCTAAAAGAGATACAAGTAGAACTACTATTTGATCCAACAATCCCATTGGGCATCTACCCAAAGAACAAAAGACATTCTATAAAAAAGACATCTGCACTAGAATGCTTTTGAACTTTTAATTAAATCATTTATTTTTATGGTAAATCTATAGTAGATATCACAATCTTGAATACCATAGATTTTCGTTCAAAGAACCAGGTGCTTGAAGAGAAAAAAAAATAAGTGTTTTGAATCCCAGAAAGTTTGATTAGAAGACCAGGAAGGGGTAGCCTAGAGAAAGAGGGCAAACAGGGATTACCAAGAGGAAGTGGAAGAAGAGCTAAATCCTGCCGCAAAGAGAGTAAGAGCAGCAGAGTTATAGGGGAGAAGGTAGAAGTTTCAAAACATTCAAGCTGCAGAGAGATCTAAGTGCCAGAAGAAGACTGGGGGTGGAGTAATGACAACCCAGTGGCTACGGCAGTGACCTGGAGGGTAGGGGCAGACGTCCAAGGCATGGGAATAGCAGCTACAGTTCAGCCGCAGCCACCCCTAAGACATGCCCTGCTCCTGCCAGGCAGATACTCTCCCCAACCTCCAACTCATCTCACACACTAGAATCACTCTCATGTCTGGAGAGATGAAGAGGGGTGAGGGGAAGCCCTAAAATTAATGCAGCATTTACCTAAATGAGATTAAGTTTTAAACAGTAGTGAATAAATTGTCTTGAATCAGTAAGGTCACATTTTCTACCATCAATGAGGATGGGGTTTTGAGACCTAACCCAAGTCATTATATACATAAAGCTTTGCCTTTCCATCCTTGATTTTTTAAATTGTGATATTTATCCCTGCCTTGATGCTATTAGTGGGGACATTCAGACTCTGCTAGGCTCTATGGATTTGCATGTCACAGCTCTGGGGTGCTACAACCATCCTCATGAGGGAAGTTGGTTGAAGGTTCCTGGCAGATTTGAGGCTGTCCTTCAGAAGCCAGAGTTGTACATTCACTATTTCCCCTTTTATTACTGCCTTTGTTCCTGTTAACATTATTATTAATGCTACTGACAGTTACTATTTTTTATTGAAAATCTACTACTGTCCGGTCATTGTGCTAACTGCTATACTTGGGTGATTTTATGTAGGCTGCATTACACCTAGGTGAAGTTGATGTTATCATCTCAAGTTTATAAATGAATAAACTGAGGGTCACAGAGGATAAGTAAATTGCTTTAGCATTATACAACTAGTGGGTGACAAATGTGAGATTGAAACTCAATCTTTCTGATTCTAAATCCTTTTCAAAAATGACCCAGTTATACTGAATGAGATAACATCCATGTACAATGGCCACAATTGTCTGAAGGACTCTCCCCAAATCCTTTCAATTATTAGGAATGTAATGAATATTGCCATTGACTTTGACTGCCAATCATCTGTATTTCTTTCCATGTTTGAGAGATTTCTCACTTTTGGGTTTTGCCAGAAACTATTTGCCATGGCTTTAGGTGAAGAACAGCAAACATCACTTGGTACATGCTGATATTCAAAGGTGAAAGGGTCAGCAGCTTCATGGGTCACCCTCCCCCCATCATCTCACAGAATGGTACTGAGACCTGTACAAGCCCTGCACAAGCCCTGCTGGATGTACTATGGGTCTATGCACCAGGAAAGGGACCTCACCTTCCTTTACACTCTCATTTTATAGGGCAAAGGTGAGAGTGATTTTGTAGGCAGCAAATCATAAGCATTATGGACTTGGGAGCCAAATCTAGTGTTGGTTGGGCCAGCTGTTCATGGATGTGGTGGGGAATGCCAGCTGGCTAGCATGTGGAGACCTGTGGGCAGGTTGGGATCACATGCAAAGTCTCCCCATAGGGAGAAGGAGAGACCCCAGTCTGGGCTAGTTTATTGCAAGGCAACCTGAGTTTCATGGGTCCTTCAATAGATAATGCTGTTTATTCCTCCAAAATCCATGGGTTCATCAGACTAAGTCTTCCTGCCCAGGGAAATGATGGGTCCATATATAAAACATGAAGAGAGAAAGGATTCTTCACCCATTCGCTTCCTGGTACTAAAAGTTTTTATCTAGCCTTACATAAAATCTCTAACCTAGTTCTCTTACCTTCAGGTGATTTCAATTCAAGCAATGAGACCCATCCATTTCACAGACAGCCCAGATTCCAATGAAGCCTGTTGTGCACATGCTTCCAGCTGCCGGGCTCAACTCAGGCGAGCAGAGGCATTCCCCGAGGCAGGTGCAGAGTGAGGATTAAGCTGGCCAACAGGGAAGCCATGGGCCTTCCCTCCTCCATCCTCAAAACCTAGGGTTTCACTTATCCCTCCAGCCTAAACTCCACTCTCTGCCGTGTCCCAGCAAGAGTACAAAAGACAGAATCCACTAGGAATTATAGGGACCCAAGGGCACCACCAGCTGCCAGCCATGATCTGCCATCTCAAGTTCCAGTTTGTGCTATTGCACTCCCCACTCTAGCCTGAGGGTCCAGGAGCTTTGCCAGGACAGAGAGACACAGAATCATGGTTATTCTTTCAGTGGGGTCTTCTCACGGGATGTCCCTGTGCAGTCAGTAGGGGTTGCCCAATTGATATTTTGGGACATTTCTGTAGAGTCAAAGGAACAGCAGCCACGATGCAGTTGCAGGAGTTTGTGCTCTGGTACCTGGCGACATGGGTAATGCTTGGGGTGTCCCCTGCACATCAGTGCACGTGGTGGCAACATTTCTATCATCATGGGTTGGTTTTGCCCATTCGTGGATTCTTCTGTGTCTGTCTTTCTTCACTTAGCATTATGTTTTTGGAATTTGACCAAGCTGTTTTGTGTACCAGAAGCTTGTTTCTTTTTATTACTGAGTAGTATTCCATTGTATGATCACACGATAAATCATTTATTCATTCTCCCATTAATGGATGTATGGTTTGTTTTCCAGTTTGGGGTAATTCTGAATAAGATTGATGAGAACATTCTAGTACAGGTGTTTTTTGTGGGCCTATGCTTTTATTTCTCAGGGGTACATAACTAAAAATTGAATCGCTGAGTCATCAGTTAGATGTATGTTTAATTTTAATAAGCTGCCTTTCTGCTAAATTTATCCAGATCAGTGCTGTTTCTGTGGCTTGTGATGGAGAGCTGTCATGCTGTCGGCATCCTTGTCACTATTGCTAATCATCCACTTTTACTGAGCATCATAAAATGTCAGAGATTCTGCTAAGGGTAGGGGATTCAGAGTTGAAAAAGACCTAGTTTTGTTCAGGAGGCTATTAGTATTGACACAGAGGAACAACACATCTACATGTAGAGATGTTGAAAAATACAGGGGACCATATGCTGGGGGTCTGGCAAACGGAGAAAGGATGCTCTTGAGTTCAGAGGAAGGAACATTCTGTGAGGCCTGGTGCATCTGTGTAAGGTTTGCCAAGACCTGGCACTGGAGACGTGCCTTGAAGAATGATTCAATTTTATTAAGGGGATGTTAAGTGGGTTATTGAACATCGACTGCATGGAATAGTATATGTTAATTAAAATTATAATTAGAAAAGCTGTGTAATAACTTGGAAGAAATAATAGTATACTGTTAAGTGAAAATGACAGAATAAAACTGTTCTAATTATGACTATGCCAACTATGCTTATGAATGTGGGATGGAAGGAAAGCTGGAAAGTAAAAACAAATGATGTATTTTTGTGGTGCAGTTCTGGGTGAATTTTCATTTTCTTTTTCTTTTTTTTTTGGTACAATAACATTTTTAAAGCAATAAGCATTGGGAAGGAGATGAGCATTCTTGGCCAGGAAAGCAACGTTGTCAGAGAATTAAGAATGCGAAAGTTGTTTGTTTGTATGCTAGGATTTCTACACTTGAGTCTGTAGAATTGCTGTGCTCAGACAGTACTACCAAACCGGAAGCCGGGACTGTTTTGACTGAATGTGCCAGGCAGGCCCAACTTAGGCAAGCAGCCCACCCCTTGCTTTAGAGAAGAACATACCAGCGGCTTCCTACGTCCTTCTGCCTGAGGGGTGCAGGAGGAGAAGAGGGACTTTCGGACTCATGGGTGGGAGGTGTGGGTGGACGAGTCTTGGTGGGAGGGTGTATAGGGGGGTGGAGGAAATGCAGCCAGAAGTGACCACGCTTGCTCTGCTGGTTTTAGCAGCAGCAGTCACACATTTTGTCCAGCAACACTTACCCGGTACACTTTTTCCAGAAACACTGAGGTGTGGGAAGCTACTACCAGAGCCAAGGGGAAAACTTCCGCTTCACCCTCTGAAGGTTTGCTGAAAATCATCTGACAGAAGGCTGGTTGTTAGGAGAAAAGGCAAATTTATTAACATGCACAGGGCAAAAATCATAGAGCGATTACCCTACCATGCGGTAGGGTACGGATGGTTATACATCCTCCTTCCCAGAGGAAAGAGAGATGGGGAAGTGTGGATGATTTTAGGGGAATTTCTAGGGGAATTCAGTGGGCTTGAAGAACATGCAATGGCCTGGGACAAAGAGTAGACAATGGTTTGTACAAAGGTCCATCCAGATGTGTTGACAGACTTTAGTCTTTCTTCCTGCGATATGAGTTCAGTCCGTGAAAACTCAGGGAAGGGACCAGCGGTCATAGTTTTCTTCTTTGGCAGTCTGGACTTCAGGCAGATGAAGGCACTTGAGAGAACAGCTTCATCCTGTGCTTTGAGAGAGACGGTGAATGTGTGCTGGGGGTTCAGAGAGACCTTCAGGAGGCTTCTCCTGTTCAGCATGTCAAAGTGCTATATTTTGGGGTATCCATTTCTGAGCCCCAACATTGCCTATGCAGCAAGCTGTTTTCATTTTTACTTTAATGTACCCAAATCTGGCTAACACAGACGTGGCGAGTGTTCCTCTCCTTGCATCCCTTGGCCCAGCTCCGGTGGTGCAGTCAATGTGACCTGGGGAGAGCACCCAGCATGAGAGCAGCTCCCATGGGGCGCCTGCTGCAACCCAGATCAAAGAGGTAAGCGACTTCATTCCGAATGAATTATTGGCCCGAGCAGGCTGGGAGGCCCTCTCATTTTTCTTACAGAGAGCAACCTTGGAAAGGTCTCTTGGGGGCTGGGAGGGAATGGAAACTCAAGGGGTGTCAAGCACTTGAGCTGCCTTAGTTTTAGTTGTCCTGGCTCACACATTTGATAATGCCTTGAGAGGAGTAATCATCAGGGCTTTCTCTGTTCTCTGCTTTTGCCTCCAGGCATCCCAACCTGCAGTTCAAATGAGGTTATATTAGTGTGACTTGGATATCCCATGCTCCTGGCTCCTGCTCCCACCTGCTCCTGTAACCTTCCCCAAAGACCCACTGCTAGTGCCCAGGTGCCCAGAGTGTTCAGGGACAGCCCTGCTAAGTCCTTCTGCCCCGAGCTTCTCATTGATATCTGTGAGAACGTGGCAGCTTGAATGAAGCCCTTTTCCACTGCAGCTGAGGCCGCCTGGGATTTCCACACAGATGCTGCTGCTCTGCCTGGTACTTAGGCTGTCCGCTGGTTCAGCCAGGGCTGCAGGGCCCTCAGGGCAACACAGCCTTGTTGTGCTGTTCCCCACGGCACTGATCTCGCATGCGAGCTGGGCTGGCTTCTGCCCAGAACTGGGGAGCATGCCTCCTCTCAACAACTCTCTGCTTTCCTTTGTCATGTGAGCCTCGAAGTAGCCTTATACCCTAAATGACAGAAAAGGACTTACTCCCATTGTCACATTCAGCCTTTCTGTTTTCAGGCAGGGCTGGTCCACAGCATGCCTCTGCCAAGTCCTCCCTTCCAGGAAGGTCCTTCTGCCTCCGAGGCCCTTCCCAAGCAATTTATGCTAAGAGACACATAGCTGTGACACCCAGGATGCTAGACTCTCTGAGAGGCTCAGCATGATTCCCTTCTATGTCCTCTGAAGTTTCCTTAACTCAGAACTGCCCCCAAATGCAAGTGCTGAGCAAGAGGATGTGAGACCCTGTGTGACCGTCACCATCAAACCCATCACTTAACCCTCTTCTCTCCATGGTGCTCTGCTGGACACCACAGAGCACAGCACCCTGATGTGTGTTCTGTTCTCATTTGTCTGCACCCAATGACACTCTGAGCTTCCTTCCTGATCCCCAGTGGAGTATGACTGAAACCAGTTTGTATTAGATAATGTCTTTGTGTAGATTTGTTTTTAAATGTACCAGGATTTGTTTTAATCCAGTGTGGTAAGACACATAGACACTGAAATGACTGTTATGAAGGAAGAAATTGTTTCTTTTTGAAAAAAAATTTATAGATTTAGGGGGTACAAGTGTAGTTTGGCTATATGGATATATTGCATAGTGGTGAAGTCTGAGCTTTTTGTGTAAACATTGCCCAAGTAGTATACATAGTACTCATTAGGTAATTTCTCATCCCACAACCTCCCCCAGCCCTCTCTCCTTCCCACTCTTCCAAGTCTCCAATGTCTATCATTCCACTCTCTATGTCCATAGGTACACATTATTTAGCTCCCACTGATAAGAGACAACACGCAGTATTTGACTTTTTGTTTCTGAGTTATTTCACTTAAAATCATGGCCTCCAGTTCCATTTACGTGGCTGCAAAACACATGATTTTATTCTTTTTTATGGCTGAGTAGTATTCCATGGTGTATTATGTGTGTGTGTGTGTGTGTGTGTGTGTGTGTGTTCATCACACACAATCCTCCATTGATGGACACTTAGGTTGATTCCATCTCTCTGCTACTGTGGATGGTGCTGTGATGAACACATGAGTGCAGGTTATCTTTTTGATATAATGATTTCTTTTCCTCTGGGGTAGACACCCAGTAGTGGGATTGCTGGATGGAATACTTGTTCTATTTTAAGTTCTTTGGAAAATGTCCATACTGTTTTCCATGGAGTTTGTATCATTAATCATTTAAATTCCCACCAACAGTATATAAACGTTCCCTTTTCTCTGCATCATCCTCACCAACATCTATTGTTTTTTAACTTTTTAATAATGATCATTCTGACTGGTATAAGATGGCATTTTATGGTGGTTTTAATTTCCTTCTCTGATGATTAGCGATTTTTTAATACATGTATCGGTTATTTGTATGTCTTCTTTTGAAAAATGTCTATTCATGTCTTTTGTCCACTTTCTAATGAAATTATTTGATTTTTTTCTTGTTGAGCTGTTTGAGTTCCTTGTACATTCTGGATATTAGTCCTTTTGTGACTAATATCCAGAATGCAAGTGCATTGTGAATGCATAGTTTGTGAATATTTTCTCCCATTCTACAGGTTGTGTATTCACTCTGTTGATTATTTCTTTTGCTGTGTAGAAGCTTTTTATTTTAATTACATCCCATTTGTCTACTTTTTTTGTTGTTGCAATTGCTTTTGAGGTTTTAGTCATAAACACTTTGCCTACCTCAATGTCCAGAGAGTTTTTCCTAGGTTTTTTGCTAAACTTTTTCTAAAATTATTATAGTTTCAGCTCTTACATTTAAGTCTTTAATCCACCTTGAGTTAATTTTTGTATATGGTAAGTGATATGGATCCAAGTCCATTCTTCTGCATATGTATATCCAACTTTCCCAGCATTGAGTAAGGTGTCCTTTCCCCAGTGTATGTTTTCGTATACTCGATCAAAAATCAGTTGCTTGTAGGTTTGGGACTTTATTTCTGCCTTCTCTATTCTGTTCCATTGATTTATGTGTCCATTATTATACCAGTACCATGCTGTTTTGGTTACTACAGACTTGTAGTATAATTTGAAGACAAGTAGTGTGATGCCTCCAGTTTTGTTGTTTTGCTTAGGATTGCTTTTGCTATTCAGGTTCTTTTTTTTTTTTCTTGGTTCCATATGAATGTCAGGATTGTTTTTTCTGAATTCTGTGGAAAATGGTAATGGTATTTTGATAGGAATTGCATTGATACTGTAGATTGCTTTGGGCAATATGGTCATTTTAATATTAATTCTTTCAATCCATGAACATGGGATATTTTTCCATTTGTTTGTGTCATCTATGATTTCTTTCATTTGTGTTTTGCAGTTCTCCTTGTACAGAACTCTCACCTCCTGGTTAAATGTATTCCTTGGGTTTTTTTTTTTTTTTGGTAGCTATTATAAATGGGACTGAGTTCTTGATTTGGTTCTAAGCTAGTTCATTATTAGTGTGTAGAAACGTTACTATTTTCTATTTGTTGATTTTGTATCCTGAAACTTTGCTGAATTCATTTATCAAATCTAAGAATTTTTTGGTGGAGTCTTTAGGGTTTTCTAGATATAAGATCATATCATCAGTGAACACAGATAATTTGACTTCCCTTTTTCCAATTTGGATGCCTTTTTTTTCCTCTTGTCTGACTGCTCTGTTGAGAACTTCCACTACTATGTTAATAAGAGTGGTAAAAGTGGGTATCCTTGCCTTGTTCCAGTTCTCAGGGGAAATGATTTCAACTTTTCCCTGTTCAGTATGATGACTGTGGGTTTGTCATATATGTCTTTTACTATTTTGAGGTATGTTTCCTTCTATGTCTAGTTTGTTGAGGGCTTTTATCTTGAAAGGATCTGAATTTTATCAAATACTTTTTCTGCATCTATTGAGATGATCATATGTTTTTTGTTTTTAATTCTGTTTATGTGACAGATGTTTATTGATTTACACATTGTACCTTTCCTGCATCTCTGGAATAAAACCCACTTGACTGTGGTATGTTATCTTTTTGATGTGCTGTTGGATTTGGTTTTCTAATACTTTATTGAGGATTTTTGTATCTATGTTCATCAGCAATGTTGATCTGCAGTTTTCTTTTTTGCTGCATCCTTTCCTGGCTTTGGTATCATGGTGATATTGGCTTTGTAGAATGCGTTAGGGAAGATTTCCTCCTCCTTGATTTTTTTGGGACCAGTTTCAGTAGGATTGGTACCAGTTTTTTGTATTTCTGGTAGAATTTGGCTATGAATCCATATGGTCCTGGGCTTTTTTTGTTGAGAGATTTTTCATTACCGATAGCCACTACTTGTTATTGCTCTACTCAGGATTTCTATTTCTTCCTGGTTCATTCTTGGGAGGTCATATGATTTCAGGAATTTATCCATTTCTTATAGGCTTTCTAGTTTGTGAGCTTAGAGATGTTCAAAGGAGTCTTAGACAATCTTTTGTATTTCTGTGGTATCAGTTGTAATGTCTCCTTTTTCTTTTCTGATTGTTTTTATTTGAATCATCTCTCTTCTTTCTGTAGTTTGTATAGCTAGCAGTATATCAATTTTGTTTATCTTTTCAAACAACCAACTTTTTATTTCACTGATCCTTTGTATTTTTTTGTCTCAATTTCATCAAGTTTTACTTTGATCTTTGTTATTTCTTTTCTTTTGCTAGCTTTGGGTTTGGTTTGTTCTTGTTTTTCTAGTTCCTTGAGGTTTCACATTATGTTGTTAATTTCTTGTCTTTCTATCTTTTTGATGCAGGCATTTAGTACTGTTTTTGCTGTTTCCCAGAGACTTTGATATGTTGTGACAGTATTTTAAATCATTTCAAAAAAATTTTTAATTTTTGTCTTGATTTTTGTCATTGACCCAAAAAGGATTCAGGAGCAGGTTGTTTAATTTCTATGTATTTGTACAGTTTTGAGAATTCCTCTTAGAATTGATTTCTAGTTTTATTTCATTGTGGTGAGAAGATACTTGATATGATTTTGATTTTTAAAAATGTATTGAAACTCATTTTGTGGCCTAATATATGGTCTATTTTGGAAAATTTTCCATGCGCTGATGAGAAGAATATGTATTCTGTGGCTGTTGGGTAGAACGTTCTGTAAATGTCTGTTGGGTCCACTTGGTCTAGATTCCAATTTAAGTTCAGTGGCTTTTTTGTTGTTGTTGTTGTTGTTGTTGATTTTCTCCCTTGATGATCTGTCTAGTTTTGTCAGTAGAGTGTTGAAGTCCCTGGCTATTATTGTATTGTTGTCGATCTCTTTCCTTAGGTCTAGCAGTATTTGTTTTGTGAATCTGGTTGTTCCACTGTTGGGTACATATATACGTAGGATTGTTATATCTTCTTTTTATATTGATACCTTTATCATTATATGATGACTTTATTTGCTGTTTTGTACTTCTGTTGATTTGTAGTCTACTTTATATAATATTAGTATAGCTACTTCAACTTGCTTTTGGTTTTCATTTGTGTGGAATGTCTTTTACCTAGAGTCTATAAGTGTCTTTACTTGTTTGGTGAGTTTCATGGAAGCCACATTTGGTTGGATTCTGTTCATTTATGCTTTCTGCCAATCTACATCTTTTAAGTTGGGCATTTAGTCCATTTATATATAAAGTTACTATTAATATGTGAGGTCATAATTTTTATTGTTTCCTAGTTGCTTTGTATTCTCAGTTGTGTCACTTTTTTGTAAGACTTGTGAGTTTTGGGCTTTTATGTGTTTTTATGATGGCAACTATCATCCTTTCTTTTCTATGTTTAGAACTTTCTTGAACAATACTTTTAGGGTCAGTCTAGTGGTGATGAATTCTCTTAACTTTTTCTTATCTGGAAAGACTTTATTTCACCTTCATTCATGAAGTTTAGTTTAGCAGAATACAATATTTATGGTTGACAGTTTTCTCCTTTAAGAAGATTGAATTAGGCCCCCAATTGCTCCTGGCTTATAAGGTTTCTGCTGAGAAGTCTGCTGTTAGTCAGATACAATTTTTTTATGGGTGCTTATATGTTTTTTCTCTTACTGATTTTCAGATTTTTCCTTTATATTGATTTTAGGTAGTCTGATGACTATATGCCTTGTTGAAGTCCATTTTATAATGTATCTCCCTGGTGTTCTCTGAGCCTCTCACATCTGGATGTCTAAATCTTTAGCTAGAGTAGAAAAGTTTACCTCAATTACTTCCTCAAATAGATTTTCCAAACATTTTACTTTTTCTTCTCCTCAGGAATACCTGTGACTCATAAATTTGGCCATTTTACATAATCCCATACTTCTCAAAGGCTTTGTTCATTTTTCAAAAATTCTTCTTTAAAAAATTTTTGTCTGACTGGATTAATTTGAAAGGCCTATCTTTAGACTCTGAAATTCTTTCTTCTGCTTGGTGGGGTTTATTATTAACACTTTCAACTGTATTTTGTAATTCTTTCCATGAATCTTTCATTCCAAGATGTTCTGTTTGGTTTTTTAGTAAATTTTTCATTCATATCCTGAATTGTTTTTCTGATTTTTTTTGTGTACTGGCTCAGAGACTAAACTGGGTGTGTCATTATCTAAAGATAAAAAGCAACAGCTGCTCCAGATGGGAAGGAATCAGTGAAAGAACTCTGGAAGTATGAAGAATCAAACTGAAAGCACACCCCCAAAAGAGAACACCATATCTCTAGCAATGGATATCAACTAAATTCAAAACACTAAGATTTTATAGAAGAATTTCAGAAAAGGATTGTAAGAAAACTCAATGATATGCAAGAGAAAATGGATATCCAACACAAAGAAACCACACACACAAAATCCAGGACTTGGAAAAAAAATTCACTAAAGAAATTGAAACATTATTACTAAAGAAATTGAAATATTAAAGAAAAATCTAACAGAGCTTCTGGAAATGAAGGATTTATTCAAGGAATTATAAAACACAGTGGAAAGCCTAAAGAATATGGTAGATCAAACAGAAGAAAGAATCTTAGGGATTGAAGATAACGTCTTTCAATTAAATAAGTCAGTCACAGAGATAGAGGAATAAGAGAAAAAAGGCAAAGCCTACAAGAAATGTGGGATTATGTGAAGAAGCCCAATGTGAGAATGATAACATCCATGAAGGTGAAAAAGAAAATACACAAGGGTTGGATAAACTATTTGAGGATATAATGGAGAAAAATTTCCCTGGCCTTGCTAAAAATCTAGATATCCAGGTACAAGAAGCTCAAAGGTGTTCTGGGAGATTCATTGCAACCAAGAAGACACCATGACACATAGTCATCAGACTGGCCAAAATAAACACAAAAGAGGCCCTCCTACAAGCTGTAAGGCAAAAGAAGCAGGTAATCTGCAAAAGAAAAGCCATAAGACTAACTGCAGACTTCTCAACTGAGACCTTACAAGCCAAAAGAGACTGGGACTCCATTCTCACTCTTCGCAAACAGAATAATGCCCAGTCTAGAATCTTCTACCCTGCAAAACTAAGTTTCTTATTCAAAGGAGAAATAAAGACCTTCTCAAGCAAAGACTGTGAGAATTCATCAAGACAAGACCTGCCATCCAGAAAGTATTCAGAACAGTGTTAAACACGGATAAGCATAATAAACACTCACCAGTGTAAAACGTTTTCAAAATTTTCCTGAATTTCATTGTGTTTCTCTAAAGGCAATATTTTGAATTATTTATCTGGTGTTTTAGAATTTTTCTTTTGGTTGGGATCCATTGCTAGAGGGCTAGTATGATTCTTTGGATGTATTAAAACCTTCTGTTTGTTCATACTGCTGGAGTTCTTACACTGTTTCCTTCTCATATGGAGAAGCTGTCACTTCTTATTTTTGAATTTACTTTTGTTTGGATGGACTTTTTAAATTTTATTCTCCACCCCCACCCTGAGGGTGACTGTATTGTATGTTGTTTTTGTTCACTTAGCTTTGATTTTGGGTACTTTCAGGGAGCCAATGTTCTGTATGTGTTCCTTGGTTACAGACAGCCTTTGGTGGCTTTCTCAAATGCTGGTTTTAGTAGTGATATAGTGGATACAAAAGCAGGTTCACTACCTCCTGTGGGACGTGATGACTGAGGTTACAGGAAGCTTATCTAATTCCTCAAAACCGTGTACTCACATCAGCAGATTTTGTACTGGGTTGTGCAGTTTAACCTCCAGGCCAGTAGGTGACTCTTATGGGTAAGAGCTGGCTACAGCAGAAGCAGATGGCTATATGTTGATCTTCGTTTACTGGGAGAAGCTATCTGTTGCTTCAAGCAGTGGGTGGTTTGGGGGTGCACAGTGCCCTTAACTGCCAGCTCAGCCTCTCTGAGGGCCAAACATAGCTGGGCAGAGCTGAACCTCTAGGCCCACTGTTGGGTATCCCAGTGGTGGGCACAAGCACTGGCCCTGGCAGGGGTGTTCAGGAGAGCTCCTGGTGCTGAGGTGTCTGCAGGGGTTGGCAGGAGCTCCAAGGCCTGGGCAGGCAGGAATGTGACCCACTCCCTGTCACGCCCTTGTCCTGACACTTGGGACCCTCAGGTCAAACAGACACCACCATCTATCTCCAGGTTGCAATTTAGCTGAATGCCTTGAAAGACACCTGCCCCATGGCTCACTGTAGAAATGTCCTCAGCCCCAAGCACACAGATGTGCAGGTCTCCTGCTCTCCACTGCAGGAAAGCTGATGCTCCATGTGGAAGGCGGAGGGGCTCCACCTTTCGTGCAAGCTCAAACCCTGTGGGCACACTGCCAGTGGGGACGCGGCTAACATTACTAGCCCTAGAATGGCCATCCTCTGACTTGTGTGTATGTAGACCTCTTGCAGTAGTAGCCATGGCTGTGTCTTCAGCAGTGGGTGGGGGGAGGAGAAGTCCCCCTCTCTGCTCTCTGTCGGTGCCCCAGCACTGAGACCACCTGGTTGCTAGGATGGAACCACGCTCCTCCCTTACAGAGCCAAGCACAGCAACCACACTTCTGCTGGAAGTAGCACCGTTACTCTTCACCCACAGTGGGGAGGTCTCAGGTACAGGAAAGCATGTGCTCTGATTTCCTTTATCCCAAGCCATGCCCCCTTGCTGCATGGCACTCTCCCTTCTGTTAAGAGTAGCACTCCCTGAGGACTAGACCACTGGGAGCCCTGCAGCTTCCCTGGATTCAGCCGTCCCCATGTGGCTGCTGCAATACAAGCAGGTGCTAGAGAATGTCTGCAGGGGCTTCAGTGGTGTGGGTACACAGGGGTTCAGGTTCCTTGAGCCGTACGTAGTCCCTCAGTTGGTGCATCCCAAGTATGACACTCATCGTGTCAGTTTGAGTCTGGAAGAGACTCTACATGAGCTGGTAGTCTGGTGCAATGTCCCCCAAGAAGTCCCCCAAATCGCTGCCCACACCAGTGTTTGTGTTTACAAGAGCAGAAGAGCTGCCCCACAGTTTGGATACCAGCAGCCTGCCACAGGGAGGAGGGAGCCAAAACACTCCCACCTACCCTTTTGACACATATCAAGTCCCTCACATTCTTCATCAATCGCCTCCAGCCTCTTGCTTCCTCCTTTTTCTGTGCCCTTGCTTCTTTCCACATATATTCCCCTAGACTCCAGCACTCTCCCCTGATGCTTTACTCAAGTTATGAATATTCACCTCTAACTTTGGTTCTTCTTTCTGCGGAGAACTGGCATTCGATGTCTCTAGTCAGCCAACTTGAAAAAAATACTGACGGAAGACGGTTTTATGCTCACAGACCCCTGGACACAGGACACACAGAACACAGGGTCACATGAGGAGCACCAGCATCAGACAGGAGGCAGAGGGAGTGAAGGAAAAGTACGGGCAAGAAGCTTCACTGTGATCTCCATGGGGAAGAACAGGTGAGGCAGTGTAAACAGGCGTAGGGTTGGCTAGTGTAAATAACTTTGGCAGACTGAGGCAAAGGGGCTGTCCCTTGTCCAGTATCCAGCCCCTCAATGGGGTGATTAGGGCCGGGGGATGGTGGCCTGGAATGTAAATACTTGGTAAAGGAGGTAGCTGAGGGGTACAGGGCTCTGGGTTTGTTACTTTGCATATGAAAGTCGTACTTACAGGTGAGTTGTTCACTATTTTAGGAATTGCCTAGCCCTGGGAGGGGCAGTCCCTTTGGGATCAGCAAGTCCTCAGATGTCAAAGCAGCAGACTAAAAAGACATGCTTACTATGGGCTGTCAGACACATTTTTATTTTATTTACTAACTATTGAACAACCTCACATCCTAGTTCTTAGCCTACGACTGTAAGTTACCAAGGGGATCAAAACTAACAAAAAGGCAAAGGTCCACAGAGTAAAGACAATTTCAAGCCATCACAGAACATTAGTGGTAACCTGGACAGAGGAAGGGGCCATCAGAGGGCAGCCTCGCAGTGTGTGGAGAGAGAGGAAGGCGGGCAGTGCTGGCTGCAGGCTGTGGACCAAAGGGCTATGAAACAGCAGCCTCTTCCCCGCTATCTGAACTGTTCAATCACTAGACAGAGTGAGTAGTCCCCCAGACGATGGGGCCTGGGTCCCAACGCTGTTCCCTTGATCACTAGTCTCAGCACCATTTGCTCTCAGAGTCAATCCCTTCAAGACAAGGGCTCCTTGGTGTGATATAATTGAGCAAGATGGGCTTGGTGGGTTGCTTTCCAGCCCTACAAGTCACTACTTGAGTGTCTTTGGTGTTTAGTAACCGCTATGCACCTGTCTCTTAAGCTGTAAAATGGGAATGATACTATCTCTATTGCATGGTTGTAATGAGAATTCATTAAGACGAAGCATGTCAAATGCCTGTCAAGAGCCTAACACTCAAGGTTGGAGCTCAACAAAGTTGGTTTCTTTCCCCTAACTTTGGTATGGTAGTGACAGTGTCTGTCAGCTGAGCTTTTTCCTCCAGGAAGTACTCCAGTGCACTGACCTGCAGAAAGCAGAGGTTGGTTTTTAAAACAAGACTCAAGGGCCTCGGGGATACTGCAGCCAAGGTCCTTGGAGCTTCTGCCTGACCCAAGTTAAGGTTTGGGGGAATCACTTTATAAAATCATTTTATCCACTGGAGCTCCCCTGGTGAGACCCATTAATGATTTGGAAATAGAAATTCAAGGTATTTGTTGGTGCTCCAATTCCACAGAGCGAACAATAAGCTTTTTGAAAACCGTCTCGTGCTGTGGACACTCAGTGGAGAACAGACTGGTGCGTGGCCATCTTTTCCTTGCCTCGAGAAGGATTCTGCTCCTTGGCTGCAGCAAAATGCCAATGGGAAAGAAATCAAAGAAGCATGAATGTTTTGAAGCTCTTTTGCCAGAGCCAACGTTGGATAGCTAAGGGGAATAAATGTTTTCCATTGTCGTTGTTTAAATAGACTTTATCTTTTTAGAGTGGTTTTAGATTCAAGCAAAATTGACCAGAGAGAGTTTTCATAGACCCCTACCCCACACACTCACAGCCCTCCACATCATCAGCATGCTACATCACAGTGATACCTTGCTGCAGGGAACCTACATTGACATATCGTCATCACCCAAAGTCCATGGTTGACGTTAGGGCTCGCTATTGGTGTTGTGTATTCTATGAGCTTTGATAAATGTATAGTAACATATAGCTAACATTATAGTATTAAAGGAAATCAAAATAATTTACCCCCAAATATATTTCTTTGACATATCTTACGATGGCTCTCAGAACACCAGCAAACAGAAGTAGCCCGGCAAAACCGTTTTTTTTTTTTGGCGGGGGGGTATTTGCATCTGTAAAATATCTGCATTGATGCAACCAGGCCTTCCCTTGTCCAGACCTACGAAAGATTACCTGAGAGTCTGACACTTTTAAAGTCTGTTCTCTCTGAGGGCTGCTACCTGTGAGGTTCCATCTACACAACAAGACCACCTTTGCTGGCAGAGCCTCCTCTTCTCTCTCTTGCCGTACCCTGTCTTGTCACTATAATCTGATTTACCACCATAACCTGATTTTGGCCATGCTCTGGGCCCACATTCTTTATGTGACCTCAAGATGGTATATAAGCTTCTGCACCTTCTTGGGGAATGTGATGTTTCCTGTGTACACGTTAGTAAACTTCGTATGCCTTTTCTCCAGTTAATCTGCTTTTAGTGAGTTGATTTTTCAACAAACCTGCAGAGGACGCAGGGGAAGTTTCCTCTTGGCCTGACAGTTTCATACAGAATGGTCTCACTACCGTAAAAATCCTCTGTGCTTTGCCTATTCATCCCTCCCTCCCCTCAACCCATGGCAACCAGGGATATTTTTACTGTGTTCATGGTTTTGCCATTTCCTGAATGTCAGATAGTTGTAATCATACAGTATGTAGCCTTTCATATTAGCTTAGTAATATGAATTTGAGTAATATACACCTTACCAAGAATTGCATGTCTTTTTAATGGCTTGATAGATCATTTCTTTTTGGTGTGGAATAATAGTCCATTGTCTGGATGCACTACAGTTTATTTATCCATTCTCCTATTCAAAGGCATTTTGGTTGCTTTCAAGTTTTGGCAATGGTGAATCTACTATAAACGTCTGTGAGTTGTTGGTTTTTGATAGGACACACTGGCACAGATAGAGTTTGGACTAGGAATCAGATCCCGGAGCTGGCTGTGAGAACTTGGGCAAGTCCTCAACCCTACTGCCCTTGGTTTCCTCAACTGGTGTTTCCAAATGCCTTTGTTCCTCACGGCCTGCTGTGGCTGTGTTCTAGAATGCTGAGGCTCCCCAGAGGAGCCCAGTGGGACCCAGGGTTGTGTGAAAACTGTCAGGCAGACCAGGAAGCAGAGCATTGCAGGAAGCAGGAAGGGGTGGGGGTAGGCCAGGACAGGATGCTGTCATGAGCAGCACTGAGCCCACCACCATGCCAGCTGGAGAGGAGCAAGGAAAAATTAGAGCTAGTGAAGGATCGGGATTGGGAAGAATCTCAGAGCAGCAGAGGTGCTGATCATCCCTCCCTGGTAGGAACAAGCAGACACCAAAGAAAGACAGGACTGGGAACTAATCTGAGCAGGTCCTGGGACATGAGGCTTGCAGATATGGTGTACACCTGTGTTTGGTGGCATGAAAAAATATTGATGATGTAACTTGAGAGGAAAAGGGAAGTTTTAAAACAGACATCGTATTATGATTGTATAAATACATGTAAGATTAAAATCACATAGATATTTTTCCTACATCATGGGTCTCATTATGGGAATTGTGTATAAAACGATATCCACCAAGGACTTTTTCTCTTCCTTTTTCTCCCTCCCTCCTTCTCTCTCTTCTTCTTTCCTTCCTATACTCCTTTCTTCTTCCTTTCTTCCTTTCTTGACTTCCTCCCTCTTTCCTTTTCTTCCATAAGTATATACTGAGTTCCTACTCTCTCCCCTTACTGGTCTGTCCTGTGAAGTGAGCCGAGTAGATAAATTTCCTGCCCTGCTGGGTAGCCTGTTAGGATTTTCTTTCCTTACAGCATTTTTTTTTTCCAGGAGGTGAAAAAATTTTATTTCAAAATTGTCTTTAAAACTTCAAAGACACTATTTTCTTCATACAAAAACATTAGTACAGATACTTACAATATATATATAATGATTGTCCCTCTCAAAGAAAAGTGCACCCCATTATATGGTGTCAGTTAAGTTGCTTTGAAAAGTACTCACATGTGGACTGAGCCCTAAAACATACCATTCAACCACTCTGCATACTTTTGTTCGGAGTATAGATTATTGCCATCCGTATCTGTTCCTGCATTCTTACATCTTTGATAATACACATATAGACTGGTTTATCACTTAATGTTCTGTTGGTTCATCAGCCTTTTCTGCAGGTTGAGCGGGCTGTGCTTCCCTGTGGTCTTTCTTCAAGACCTTCCAGGAATGAAGGCACATTGTCATCATCATAGACTGTAAATTCCAAGCCTTTACCAACAGTTCCAATAGAAACATTCTTTGTATTAATAGTTAGGTCCTCCTCTACAGGAAGTGTCTCTCTTAAGCCCACAGACCATGTTTAACCAGTTCATTTAAATTGCACTCTATAAACCCAAACACATGTCCCTCCAAGTCAGTACAAGCTGATTAAAATGGGCTCCCAGGGACATAGCTCTGCAGTCAAAGGAGCAGATGGACAGGTTTGCCGAATGTGGGGGCCCATCTCATCACAACCAGCAATAAGCCGCCCAGTACCATACGGTCCATGGCCATATCATTGTGTTGGTGTCTTGGTCTTGCTTCCAATTAGAGATACAAGAGAAGACACAGGAAGGGGTCTGTCAAATACGAATCTGGAATCCAAACAGTCCCGGTGCATAAAATTACGTAACAGTCTAGCATCAGCAGTAAGCCTTGCAGTTGAGATACCAATATGGTTATCAACATGGAGAATTGTTTTCTGCTGAGCTGTAAGGTCTGACTGTGCCCTCTCCACGATTCAACCAACACTGAATGGGTCTTCAATTTCAGAATGAGTGTGGCTGAAGCTTGTTTAACAGCTTCCATTGCATATTTAATCTGATGAATCCTCAGGACGCCAAATAGTGACATCATTGTCATACTGGTTGAGAAACATGGCTCCTGCAAAACTAAAAACCAAGGAGCCCTCTCTTTGACACCATTTAATACTATCTGACATTCTACACACTATGCTGTTTGAATATTTGTTTGCTGTGTTTCCCTTCTAGAATGCAAGCTCCGTGAGAGCAACTCCTAGGAGCTAGAATGAACACAAGTGTGTCCTTACTCAACAAGCTGCTCCTCTTCACCTTCCTTAGGGGGTAAGAGGAATGGACTCAGTCTGAAACTGTAGAGCACCCACTTCCTCAGCCCCTTGGAAGGGTAGGATGAACTATATTGAGAGTGAAATTGCAAAGCCAAAAACAGTAGATGGAGCTCAGTAGAAAACCCTGAATATGTGGGGACTGCAGAGCAAGCACAGGCACACTTAGTATGTTTTGGTCCATTTATATTCACAAATTTATCTTTTCACCTTGCAATAAAAGTAGATTTATAACCATGGAAATACATTTATTATTAAAACTGTCACAAGAAAAATTAATATTTTGTTGTCAGTTTAAATCTCTCCAGTCCCTAGCCACTTTATTTTTTATTGAAACTATTGTTTTTATAAATCTTTTTTTTTTTTTGCTGTGAAATATTGCACACAGGAAGAAATGTGCAAAAGAAAAGATGAATAGCTCAAGAATTTACTGCAAAGCAAATACCCAAACACCCACATACCCATCATTTAGGTCAGGAAATAGAATATTCTTAGCGTTCCACAAGCTCTACTCTCACTACTCACTGCTCTCTCTCAAGGTACCAATCTCCTGATTTCAGGATCATCACTTTTGTGTGTGTGTGACATACATATAATCAAAACATGCATACCTACATGCTGTATTTTACTTTTAGTCATTTCTTAAACTCTATGTAAATGAACTATACCATATATATTTTGTTGTTGTTTCTGACCTCTTTCATTCAACAGTGTGTTTGCACATAGCTTTAACGTGTTTTCATTGTGAGATGCATGTAGGTATGCTTTGTTTATTTTCAGTGCTGTGTGATATTTCAATGTGTGGATATACTACAATTTATTTATCCATTTGTGCTGCTGACGCACATTTGGGTTGTTTCCAGTTTGGGGTTATTACAAATAGTATTGCTGTGAGAATTCTTGTACATGATTCCTGATGCACTGTTATATATATTTCTAGTAGGCATATAATTAGAAATGGAATTGATATATTATAGGGAATGCAAATCTTCAACTTTAGTAGGCAACGTCAGTTTTCCAAAGTGGCTACACCAATTTATATGCCCCCTGGGAGTATACGGGAATTCCAGTTGCTGCAGATTCTTACCTACCTGGTAAAGTCAGCCTTTTACAATTTAGCCATAGTCCTCATGGGTATGCAGTTGCTTTGCATTGTGTTTTAATTCGCATTTCTATGAAGTTGAATAGTTTTTCATGTTTGTTGGCCATTTGGATATCTTCTTTTGTACCTGTTTAAGTGCCTGTTCAGAACTCTTGCCCATTTTTCTATAGATTCCCTGCTTTTTCTTATTGATTTGTAACAGTTCTTTATATTTTAGATGCAAGTCCTTTACTGGCTCCATATGTAGCAAGTATATTCTTCTCGTCTTTGAGTTATTTTTTTTTTCTTACTGGTACCTTTTAATGATCAGAAGTTTTTAATTTTTAAAGATCATCCAAGTTAACATTTTCCTTTATGGTTAGAATTTGCGTATGTGTCACCGTGTATGTGAGATATTTAAAAGTCACTTACCCCAAGACTATAAAGATATTACCTTTTAGACATTTGATTGTGTTACTTTTGACATTTAACATACTCTGAATCCAACTGAAATTCATTTGGGGTATTGGGGTATGGTGTGTGAAGTAAATGCCAAAAGTTGGTTTTTTCCTTTTCAATATTTCTGCATGTAAGTGTTTAATTGTTCCAACACAATTTGCTGAAAAGACCACCCCTGCTTCCTCCTTTTGTAGCCACATCTCTCATATGCCATCTGTGCATACATGCATGGTACTATTTCAGGTCCTTATCTCATTGCTCTATTTGTCTGTCTTTATTTTAATCGATATAGTCCGGTAATAATTCTTGATCCCAAGTAGAATTAGCCTCCTACCTTGTTCATCTCTGAGAGTGCCTAAACTCTCTTTGTCATTTGCTTTTTCACATTAAATTTAGGATCAATTTTCACAAAAAGCATTAAATATATTAAATCTATTAATCAATGTAATAAGGATTGACATCTTAAAAATACTGAGTTTCAAATTTGCATGGGATAGCCCTTCATTTATTCTGGTCTTTGATTTCTCTTTTTACATTTTCTGTAAAGAAGTCCTGTACAACTTTTGTTACAACATCCTTAGTTTTATTTCTTTGTATTTGATATTTGATATTTTTGTTGCTAATGTAAGGTGTATATATTTTTAAATTTTTCATTTTATAGCTAGTATAATTTCTAATGTCAAAAGTAAAACTCTCAATGATTCATCATTAAGAATCAAGCTTGCTGAAGGCACATATATGATATATATATTAATATATATAGGTGCATTTATATATGACATATACCTTTTATCATAACCAGCAATAAGCAGGTTAAGGAAGTGCCTTTCCATTCCTAACTTGCCAAGGCTTTCTTATTTTAATTTACTGAATGGATGTTGAATTTCACCAAATGACTTCCCTCCATCAGTCATTTTTCTCTTTTATTCTATTAATGTGATGTATTACATTGGTTTCTGAATGTTTAATTAAACCATGTATTTCTGAAATAAATTCAACTTAATCATAATACACTGTGCTTTTTATATACTTCTGGATTTAGCTTCTTGACGTTTTGTTTAGAATTTTTGCCTACTTGTTCACAAAAGATTGTATTCTTCTCTCACAATGACCTCATCAGGTGTTCGTGTTAAGGTATTCTGACTTCATAAAAAAAAGAAAACTTATTAAAAGAAAATCTTTTAATCTGAGGAAGGATTTGTGTAAAGTTGGCATTTTCCAATGAAGCTATGGGTGACTAGAACCATATTTCTGGAAATGTTTTAAATTGTGGTTTCAATTTTTTAAGAGTTATTAGACTATTCAGATTTTCTATTTCTTCTTGTGTCACTTTTGATAAATCGTACAATTCTGGATCCATTTTATCCATTTTAACCAAAAAAAAGGTTAAGTTTTTTTGACAAAAAGCTGTTCCTATTTTTCTCTTATTTCCTTTCTAACATCTGCATGATCTTTGGTGATGTGCCTACTTCATTTCTGACATTGCGTATTTATGCCTTCTTTCTTTTCTTCTTGATCACTCTCACGAGGCATGTATCAATTTTACTAGTCCCATCTCCCACTGAAAAAAACATGGTTTTATTGATCCTTTCTTTTGTGAGCTGTTATATAATCACTTTAATTTTGATATTTATTTTTTCTTATACTTTTTTTATATTTGACTAATTGTGCTTTTATCTGTTCTTTTCTCAAATTTCTTTAAGTGTGTACATCCATTAGTTTTTGTGCGTGTTTATGTGCATATAGTGAAATACACATAATATAAAATTTCCCATTAATGACGTGTAGTATATTCATAATGTTGTGCAACCATCACCACTACCTAGTTCCAGAATGTATGCATAATCCTCCCCCGCAAATTCTGTACCCATGAAGCAATAACTCTGCATTCCCCATTTTTCCCAGTCCCTGGTAACCATGAATCTGCTCTCTGTAGGTATAGATTTTCTTATTCTGAACATTTCACATAAATAGAGTCATACAATGTGTGAATTTCATGTCTGATAACTTTCACTAACATAATGTTTCAAGGTAGTGAAAGGTCGTAGCATGTATCATTACGTACTTCCTTTTTATGGCTGAATAATATTCCATTGTATAGATATACTGCAGTTTATTTACTCATGCATGAATTGATGGGCCTGTGGGCTGTTTCTACATTTTAGCTATTGTGAAAAGTGTTGCCATAAATATTATATACAAGTTTTTGTTTGTACACTTGTTTTTAGTTGTTTTGAGTATGTAACTGGGAATAGACTTGCTAGATCATATAGTGTCTTGTGTCAAAGCAAACATATTGAGGAACTGCCTAACTGTTTTCCATAATGGCTGCATCATTCATCCCATGAGTAATTTTAAAAATTAGAAGATATATATATTTAAAGTCATTTTATGTTTACAAAAATATACACTCTGTACACAGTTTCCCTTTTATTAACATCCTTCATTAATGTGGTACATTTGTTATAATTGATGAACCAACATTGATACACTATTAACTAAAGTTCAGAGTTCCCACTAGGGTTCACTTTTTGTGTTGTATTTTACATTCTGTGGGTTTTGACAAATGTATGATGACAGATACGCACCATTAGAATATCAAACAGAACAGTTTCACTGCTCCCAAAATTCCCTGTGCTCCACCTCATCGACTAGTTTTTATAGGTCGTATCGTTATTATCATTTGGTGCAACTTATTTTTTTCAATTTTTAGTGTAATTTCTTCTTTTCTCTGTAGGTTACATAGAAATTCAGCTCTTAATTTCCTGCCATTTGGGAAATTTTTAAATATTGCCACTGATTTCTAGCATTTTTGAATTTGATTAGAGAACATATTTCGTGTCATTTCAATCCTGTGAATTTTATGAAATTTGATTTTGGGCCAATGTATGATAATTTTTTCATAAATGTTTTTTGTGTAGTTGAATAAAATTATAATCTTCAGGTATTGAGGGGAATATTATTTATACCTCTGTTATGTCAGGTTTTCTAATTGTGTTACTGTAATCTTTTATATAACTTCATTGATTTTTGGTCTGCTTTTCTAATAGTTAGAGAAGGGTATGTTAAAATCTTCCACCTTGTTCATGAATTTGTCTATTTATCTTTTGGTTCTATCAATTTATCTGTATGTATTTTGAGACTATGTAATTAAGTATATGCAAATTTTTAATTGTTGTATTTATTTTTTGAATTGAACCTTTTTGTCACTATACAGTATTTCTTTTTATCTTCAGTAACACATTTGCCTTAAAGTCTATCTTAACTCTTATAACTACGGTTACACTATCCTTTTTAAAAATTGGGTTTTGTATAATATCTTTCCCACTCTTTTATATTCAATCTTTTTTAATCCTTATATTTTAAATACATCTCCTATAAGAAGAATATCTTTTGAATTTTTTAACCCAGTCTGACAACTTTTGTATTTTAACTGGTGTAATTAGTCTATGAGGTTTATTGTAATTGGTAATAGATCTTTGTTTAAATATTTAAACTGGTTGGGCATGGTAGCTCATGCCTGTAATCCCAGCACTTTGGAAGGCTGAGACGGGAGGATTTCTTGAGATCAGGAGTTCAAGAACAGCCTGAGCAACATAGCAAGACCCTGTCTTTAAAAAAAAATTAAAAATTAGCCAGGTGTGGTGGTGTACACCTGTAGTCCCAGCTACTTGAGAGACTGAGGCAGGAGGATCACTTGAACTCAGGAGACTGAGTTTACAATAGCTATGATAACACCACTGTGCTCTAGCCTGAGCAATAAAGTGAGACCCTGTCTCAAAAAAATATTTAAACCATGTTTCTATTTGTTTTCCATTTTTTCCACCTATACTGTATTCCCTTTCTCTACTTTCCCTGCTTTTTAGGCACTTTATTATTCTATTTTTAGATATGCAACTTTTGATTATTCTTTTATCATTTACCCAATTTTCACTTTTGAATTTTAAAATCTAATTAGCACTTTATATCTGTTCCAAGAAAATGTAAGCAACTTAGAACAATTTAATTCAATTTTCCCCCTTTTCACCTTATAAACAACTTTTGTTCTACTTTTCAATTTTGTTCTACTTTTAAATCTTATATATATTTTAAATATAGATTATTTTTTGTTATTATGCTATATAGTTGATCCTGGAATAACATGAGTTTGAATTGCACAGGTCCACTTATACATGGATTTTTTTTTTACGTCTTCCACCCTGAGACAGAAGGACCAGCCTCTCTTCTTCTTCCTCCTTAGCCTATTCAATGTTAATATGATGAGGTTGAATACTTTTATGGTTATTCACTTCCACTTAATGAATGGTAAATATATTTTCTCTTTTTTATGGTTTTCTTAATATTTTCTTGTCTCTAGCATACTTTAGTGTAAGAATACAGTATATAATACATATAATATACAAAATATGTGTTAATCAACTATTTATGTTATTGGTAAGGTTTCCAGTCAATAGAGGGCTATTGGTATTATGATTTGAAGGAGTCAAAAGTTATACACAGATTTTTGACTGTGTGTGGGGTTAGTGCCTCTAAGCCCCTCGTTGTTCAAAGGCAACTATACATCTAATATTCATTGCCTGTGGAATTTTTTGTATTTTTTATTTCTTCATGGATTTCTGAAATGTCACCTGTACTCATTATTCTGAAGAATATCACTTAGTATTTCCTTCAGTGTAGTTTCTCTGTTAATAAAATTATCTGTCATTGTCTGAAAATATTTTTACTTCCTTTTCATTCTTGAAAGCTAATTTTCTTGAAATATAGGCTTTTCTTAAAATTTGGCTTTTCTTTGAAAGCCAAAATATTGGCCATTATTTTTCTTGCACTTTAAATTCATCATCCAGTGTTTTCTAGTTTCCATTATTCCCCTTGAGAAGTCAACTGTCAGCAAATTAATGCTCTATTAGATCTAGCTGTGGTACTTCTTAACACTGTTTACCATTACTTCTGGTTCCATGGTTTAATTGCACTTTTTAGGCACTTGAGATTGGGACGGGGCATGTGATTAATTCTGGACAATCGTGAGTCGTCAGTAGGAGTGAGATGTGTCACTTTCAAGCTGCAGCATTTAATTGCTGACGTGAGAACCCTCCAAACTCACTCTCCTGTGCTTCTGGCATGGGGACTGGCAACATTACAGCTGGTGGTGTACCATTGTGTTAGTTCATGTCATCCAAGAAGCAGAGGCTTTGACAGAGAGGTGCAAGAGTTGTGCAGATGGGTTGGTAACAATTGTGCAAGGTACAGGAGGAAGAAGCAGAACTGGGTGAAGGGGAGGAAAAGCAGAATCAGGCAAGGACATCTCTCAGATACCATGCACATGTGACAAAATCTCAGCCAGCCCAATGGGGAGCACTAAGACAACACTGTTCTTTATAGGAGCATCATGTCGGGCAGAAATGGCCAGGCCTTTTACTCCCACTTTGCACAGTCATTAGCTGAAAGATGCTTGGAACCTGGGCTTGTAACCTGGACTCAAATACTGTTGTAGATCTTGAAGGTGCTTCAGCTGGAGGCTGAATTGGTTGCACTCCCCACAGCTGAATGGTAAGTTCCTTCTTGAAGAGAAATCCAAGTGGTACACTTTTATTGTAGCCATACTCATCAACCTGGATTCATGAGTGACTATGACGAGCATTGTACCTTTGTAGTCCTAAGGATATGCGATAGGTATGTAATGTGAACAAGAAACTTACCTTTATTATTTAAAGTTACTGTGACTTTGAGTTGTTAATCTGGCTTATTTTGCTTGGTAAGCAATATGTTTCTCTCTCTCTCTAACTTGTTTAAAATTTTCTGTCTTTGGTTTTCAGCAGTTTTTATTATTATGTATTTAGATCTAAATTTCTTTTAGTGCTATTGAATCTTTCTCACTTTCTCTTATTAAGCATTGCTTCCTCATGTACTCCTCTCCCTGGGTACCTCTCCTTGTCACTATCCTTATATGTATGTCTTATCTTCTATTTTATATTTGCCATCCTTTTGTCCTCCAAGGTTTATTCTGGATATTGGCTTCTGACCTATATTTCAGCTCGCTCATTCTTTTAGCTGTGCCTCATCTACTGTTAAATCTATCCACTGAACTCTTAATGCCACTTCTTATTTTCATTCTAGAATTTTTACTTAATTCCTTTATTTCATAGTTTTTAATTCTTTGCCAAAATTCTCAATCTTGTCTTTTATTGTTATAATAAGCATGTTCATTTTAATGTCTATGCCTAATAATGTTTACTATTTTTTTTTATTTCAGCATATTATGGCGGTACAAATGTTTTGTGCTATTTTTTTTCTCTTGTGCTGTTTTATTGTGTGGTAGATCCTGCATCTGAAAAATTTTTTGTAAAAATAATTTATATTTGCAGCTGCCAAGTACTTGGTAACATCAATTACATGGGATTCCCAGATATATAGATGACTTGAAGATGCACTTCATTCCCTGAAAGGATCTGTTTACTTCTAGTTCACTCTGATGCCTAGAATTCTATGCTTTGAAGTCTCAACCAAATGTGAGAAAGGTCAAAAGAGCCCAGCTGCCCCGCTTGGTGGACCCTGAATTCCAATTTTTGTCCCATAACCCCTCTCAGCCATCCCCTAAGGAATCAGAAATTACACACAACTGAAAAAAAGTAACCACAAATTCTAGGCTCAGTTTCCTGGGATCTGTCTTTACCTGCATCACAGCCAAAAACTTTCTACTTTCTTGGTGGCCTTCCTTTGTGAGTCAGTTTCCTGAGAGATTGAATTTCAAGATGGAACCTTTGTAATGCAGTTTTTTTTTTAAAGTTTTTGATTTTTTTTTTTATTTCAGCATATTATGAGGGTACAAATGTTTAGGTTCTGTAGATTGCCTTTGCCCCTGTAATGCAGTTTTTTTTTTGTAATGCAGTTTTTGTTGTCATGAAATGTCATAAGCACACAACAATCTTATAATGTGTATATGTGTATATATATGTTATATGCATATGTATGTATAATATGTCATATATATATCTTTGTACCATAAGTGGAAACCAAAAATTCAATTGCATCAAATGTAGGTTAATGGAAAACAATATTTTAAAATCAACCTATATGGTCACAATACTGTATTGTTATATACTGTACAGTACTGACTGCACACTGAAATGAGAAAGTCCCAAATGATTTCAAGGCTTTCACTTCTTACCGTATCCTTTCTCCAATAAAAAATAATAACTTTTGGGAAGCTAAGGCAGGAGGATTGCTTGAGACCAGCAGTTTGAAACTAGCTTGTACAACATAGTGAGACTCCATCTCTATAAGATATTAAAAATTAGCTGGGTGTGGTGGCACGTGCCTATAGTCTCAGCTACTCTGGAGGCTGAGATGGGAGGATTGTTTGAGCCCAGGAGTTTGAGGCTTCAGTGAGCTATGATCATGCCACTGCACCTGCACTCCAGCCTGGGCAATGGACCGAGACCTTGTCTAAAAAAAAAAGGATAACTTTAGCCTACTTCCAAATGAGGGCTGGCCAGAGCATGAGAGTAAACACAATAACATGCTCCAAATTCATGTTAGTGTAGAGTGTGTCATTTCAGTGTGTTTGTGTGTATGTCTTGAATTAAAATCCAAGGATTACTGTATTTGTAGTTGTAGAACATATAATCTTCTCTAGCTACTTTAAGCAGAAAGGAATTTATTAAAAATATTTGGTGACTTAGAAAATCTTTGGAAAGACTGGTGGAACAGGCTTTAGATTAAGTTTCTAGAAACTGTTATGAGTGAGAACCAAGGAACCTCAGCTAGTTACCCCTGCTGTTTGGAAGGATGTTGTTGTTACCTTCTTTTATTAATATTAAGTGGATGATCTACACCCACCTCTTAACTCAGTTTCAAGTGGAAGTCTCACTTTGGTGCATCTGACTGGGGCAAATTCAATTTAAGTTTCTTGCTATTACTGTGTTGATTTTATATTATTGTCCCTTTGAATTCAACACACTTTAGTCAACTGCTTTGGGAACAATGTAAAAAGCCACCCCCTATTCTTATACTTGGCCTTAGAATTACCCTGGGCTCAAGAAGTGTCCTAGGCTTCCTACTGATGTTATACCTTCCTTTTGTTAGCTGCCATCGCTGCCGATATCAGAGGTGTTACACACTGACTCTTCCTGCTAAGCCCAGTGCTGTTCAGATGGGCGATCTCATTTTAAGCTGCCCATCTGAGTCTTCAGATAGAGTTTCTAGTGATGGTGCCTAAGTTCCATGCACCAAAACCCTGGACAAGTCTCCTCTGTCACATATGACCCACCCAGGACTTTGAAGTACTCTGCAAAACAGTCTCACAGGCTCCTCTAATAGAGGGAGGGGGAGGCAATGTACTAATTTGTTGATAAAACAGAGAACCCTGGCAAAAGAAAGCTCCCGGATTGAGTGAATAGCTTCCTGCGGATTTGTGCAACACGGTGGTACTGACATTGTATCCACTGGCGGAAGAGAGAACTAGAGCTGGAGAGAGGCATATGAACACACAAGAGGAAAGAAGATGATAAAACCTCGTGTAGTGTACCAAGACCAACATAGTGGCTTTTAGATTTCTGAGGCCCCTAACACACCTTCTTACAGGCAGCAAAATCAAGGGCATCCTGATGATTCTCGGTGCCTGCAAGCCCTTGGCCATTTCAATGAATGAGGGTGCATGTGGGCATTGTTAGACACCCGTGTTTTCACCATTGTACCTTGAAGCAACTCGTTTCTTTTGATCATTTGCTGTTTCAGGTGCTATGTTTAGCACTTTTACATTTCCACTTGTGCCTATGATCTTTTGAAGATCTAAGCACATGTAACTCTGTAAAGGTCAAAGAAATTTCATTAAATATTATCTTTAATTTGTGGATGATTTTTTTCATTTGATAATGAAGATTTTGTTTCTAAAAAGGAAGAAAAGCTGTCTTTGATTTCCTAACTTTGAAAGCCCCTTTCAAATGCATTTTTCACATGTGCACATATATCTACATAAATGTCAGACTATGCGACTCTGAGGGTTTCACGTTTAAGGATCCCAATGTGTACATTCATGCATGTGTGCCTGTGTATACATACATGTACATTATGAACTGTTATTGCAAAGTAGACATTGTTTTCGGTAACATGGATGCTAAAATGACAAGAGTAGTAAATATCTAGGGCAGCGAATCTCAACTGGGTGTGATTTTGCTCCCTGGGGGACATGTGGTGATGTCTGCAGACATTTTTGGTTGTCACAACTGAGATTGGTGCCGCTGACACGTAGGAAACAGAAATCAGGGATGAGGTTGCCGCCAAACATGCTACAACTCACAGGACAGCTCCCCAGACAAAGTCACCCAGCCCAAAGTGTCAGTAGTCCTGAGGCTGAGAAACTGTTCTTTCTGGAGGTAGAGAAATAGGCATGTTATTAATGAAACAAATGTTTGTTGGACACCTATAATATGCAAGGCTCTATTTTAGCCATGGTTCAGATATAAGCATAATTCAAGCATTTATTAATATGCTCTCAATTTATTCATAGTATAGTAAGGGAGTGCATCAAGCAAGGTGCCAGTAAATGTCATTTGGTAGACACAGAATAAGATAAGCTGAAGAACTGTTTTCAAAGGAGTGAATATAGGAGGCATGAGCGCATGGTCACCTGGGCAGGTCGCAGCTGCGGTATTACCATCCCTGGGCCCTACAGAACCAGGCGTGTGGTGGATGCTGGCAGTGGGAAGGGGAGAGGGTCTCATGGTGCCAGCCACCTTGGAAGGAGCAGCCTCCAGTTGAGAGACGTAGCAGCCTTAGGTGACCTCTCAGGGACCGCATATTCCAACCTCCCTCCTTGCAACTCCTCAGGGGCCAAGTCCAAGGTCAGCCTGAGAGCTTTGGGTCCGCCGGGGTCTGCACGCTGCTCAGCGCCCTGCTGCAGGGCGAGGGACAGAGAAGAGTGAAAGCGGAAGGGGCTGGGGGAGGGGAGGCAAACCAAGGGTATCTGGACACGGAGCTATTACGCTTCACGAAACAGCTCTCCTTCAAGGCGGAAACTGGTGAGCGCCGTGAGGGAGGCCCAGATCAGGAGCGTTCAGCTTTCGCAGGCTGAGGGATTCTTTCCAGCGTGAATGAGCTCAGGGAACGCTCAGTAAAGGATGTGGCATTTGAGAAGACAGCCCTGAAGCGTGAGTAGAGTAACCTGCTGGTCAGCCTCTTCGCGTTTTGAAAGGTCACAGTCTTCCCTTGCATGCGGGGAGTGAGGAGCGTGTAGTGCACAGGCCGCCCAAGGCCACCATCCGCCATCCGCGCTGCTGCCCACGGCTCCCAGCTCCGTGACCATTTCCTCGGGAAGCGGTTCCTGTTTAGGACCCTTCTCCCTCTGCGTGGCCACCCACAGAAGGGCACACTGGGCAGGTCCCACCTCCCTTCCTTAGTCTATTCCTTTGCTCTTCATAACAACACTGTGTGTGTGTGTGGGTGTGTGTGTGTGTGTGTGTATGTGTGTGTGTGTGTGAACTGTAGGAGGAAAAGGAAATCACAGCACAGGAAGACAGATATTTAAGACTCTACACCTGATGTGACTGTCACCTAGTCAGGATGTGAAACCCATACAGGAATGCCCTTAGACGCTCCCCAGTTCCTAGCCACGCTCTCCTGCTTTGGGGTCTGCTCCTCATCAGGAAGCCTCTGTCTCTCCCCTCCTTCCTGTGGCCCATTACTCATGGCAGCAAGCCTCTCTGCCTTCTTACAGAGACTGATCTCAACCCGGTAGCCACCTCCCTCCCAGACAGCAGGCAGAACATTTACCCAGCTCTGAGTTGTTCCTTTTAAGACAAAGTATTTCCCAGGGACAGCCAGTGGCAGGTTTGGCACCCCAATCCCTCGGAGCTCTCCAGGGCTGGCCTGGACACTCCTCACCCCATCCCATAGAGAGCTGCAGCCAATCCCCGTACCCTATCTGTTGCTTATTGGAGAGCCGTGGAATCTCCTTCCAACCCCTCGCCCAACACACATGAACTCCCCTCTGCCACACAGACAGGCACATCTCCCAGAAACAAATATTAATTACCAGAAATGTTACAGTCTAAACCTATAAAATGGAAGAGAAATATTTTTCTCACATCCCCATAGTTTTCAAAGCCTCCTCCTACATGTAATTAACACCTCATGGAATTTACCCCTGAACAATGGAAGAGCACCCCCCCTTACAATCTGGGACCCTCGGGCTGGCTGAAAATAAGAAACGGGCCCATTTTCCAGCTTTATGCCTCTGAAGAACTGTTCCCATAACTACCCAAAGACCTAGCAGAGGCTTTGTAATTACTTCTTGAAAGAGTTAGATTAAATTCTTAGCCAAGGGCCATTCTCTTCCCCAGAGTTGCTGAAGAAAGAGAAAAAGGATGGTTTTGTTTTTCTAGTAATATAAGATTCTAAATTGAGAGATACGAATTGAACTGGCAGGACAGATATCCAAGGTGGAGAGAACAGTGTGAACACAGCGCAGAGGCTGGAAACAGTGGACGTGACCTATAATTTAAATCGACTTGTCTGTAAATGGGAAAGCGGTTGTGTGTATATATCAGGGACATCAAATTAAATGTAATATTTAATCATGTTTTTGTATTTTTAAAAATTATATGTAGCTGATTTAAAGGAGGATTCCAACTCACTGGAAGGCAACACAAAATCATTGTTTTCCGTTTCTACTATTGTTTGCATTATATTCCCCCTCCCCTCGACTGAACAGTGGATTCCCTTTATGACCCCGCAGTGGAATTCCATCACTCTTTGATCACGTTAGCTAGTAGATGAGCCTTACATGTTTTCTCTTAGATTCACTGTTGCTCATTTTGAATTATTAATCTCATAACCACTTTACAGCCCTCCTCACCAATCCCTGACTCCAGAGGCTACCCTTGTGGCTTGTAGCTTGAAATACAGAGGTGGTACATTCCATACTGCTGGTGGGTCCCAAAGGAGGGAGAGGGTGATGCGTGTCCCTTGCTGACCCAGCGCTGTCACTTCTTTCTGTTGGCTTCTGTTTCTTTTCTGACACTGAGTAGCCAGTAGCCATCAGTTCTCCCTGTGTGTCGCCTGTCTGAGAGACACAGCTGTCAGCATTTGAAGAATGCTGGTTATCTTAGGAAGGGTACTTGTTGGTGTTTTGGGGAGCCCCAAGGGGCATCTCCCTGCCCATTACTCTGGGTTGCTTTGTCAGTTTCAATGTCCTCCTCCTCCTCTCGGTACTCACTACAGGCTGTCTACCCCACCCCATCTTGCTTCTGGCCTACACAAGGTCGGCAGCCTCGTAGGCCGAACTAGCTTCAAGATAACTGGAGCTGTGCACCCTCGTGCCTTCTCAGGAAACAAACATCTTTGCCACATGAAATAGGGATGAGTTCTGGCTCCCCATCTGAGATACGCCCCATCTCAGCCATAACCTCTCTCTTCTACCCCATTGACATGGCCTAGCAGGAATCAGATCTGCCAATCCATGAGCTCGTCCCCTTTCAGACAAGATGATCTTCTAGTTTCCAACCTAGTGGACGGATAAGAGGGTCAGGAACTTCCCACTTTATGGTCGATTCTCTCGGTGGCTCCTCTCTTCAGTTTTGAGAAGAAAAGAGATCCACTTTTCATAAACATGACATTCTTTCAAATGCCACCTCCTCTCTCTCTCAGCCTTCCTTTTATGCCACGGTGGTGTGTGGGGAGTAGGTGGGCAGTGCTGGATTTTCTGAGTGGCATGGTTTTGCACAGCCTGAAGGACTGTCCACACAGCTAGAGATCCTCTCAGGTGAGCATGGTGGGTCTGTAGCAACTGAGTAGCTATTATGGACGGAGTGCTGTGTCCTTCCAAATTCATAGTAAAACCTTAATCCTCATGTGGTGTTACGAGGAGGTAGGGCTTTAGGAGGTAAATAGTGTTAGAAGATGTCATGAGAGTGGGGTCCCTATAATGGGATTAGCGCCCTTTTAAGACAAGGAAGAGACACCGGAGCTTTCTTTTTCTCCATGTGCATGCACTAAGAAGAGGTCATGTGAGCACACTGAGAGGGAGCCGTCTGCAAGCCGGGAGGAGGAATTTCACCAAGGTCCGAATCTGCCACTGGCACCCCCAGGATCTAGGACTTCCAGACTCCAGAACTGTGAGAAGTAATATCTGTTGTTCAAGCTGCCCAGTCTATGGTATTTTGGTATAGCAGCCTATACCAAGACAGTAACCAATTCCAATATTTGGCAACTAACAACATTTTATTACCATTGTGGCCACCTTCCAAAGATGGATGGACCCCTTGCCCCAAACTATGGTTTAGATATTGAAAGGGATGTCACCACAATACTCACCAAGAGAATATGGAAAGGTTTATTACTTACATAATTGAGGTCTCTAGAGAGCAAGGTGGAAATCTCAAGCAGGTCAAAATGACATTAGAGACTGGGGCAAGGAGACTGGCCTGGGTTTTCATGGTGGTGGGGGTGTAGGGCCAACATCAGTGTTCCCATGCAGGGCAGGAGCTCATAGGGTGTGAAGCTCCTGCTGGTGCCAAGAAAGAAGCACCCATGCTTTCTTACCTGTTTTCCCAGACGTGGAGCACAAGTAGTAGAGGGAGGGATGCGGCTTCAGCAGTCAAATATTAAAAAAGGAGACTGACTCTTTATTCTAGTTACATAGATATCAGAGAAGACAAAGATGATGCCATTCTTCAAAGTGGTCACTGTGGAAGGCTGGACCAGGTTCTGCAAGAAGCGAAAACCAAGATGGAATTAAATGTGCAAGGTCTTTTAGTAAAAATGCCTATAGAAGAAAAAATAGGGAGAGGGCCAGGCAAGCTGGGAGAGCTATCAGACCACGATGCAAGTTTGACCTTGAGTAAGGACAGAGGAAGAGGTTTGATGGACACATCCTAGACTGCTGTGTAGCCTAAACATGGTTCAGCAGAGTCTTGGGATACCTTTGAGCCAAAGCCAGTCATCAGAGCACTCCCTGCTTAGATAGCATCTCCTTAAAGTCCCTGCTGCACACACGTCTGAGCTGGGAGCAACGCGTGGGAGCCTGGGCCTCTGTGTGAGCAGGTGAGTGGATTTCACAGCTCGGCAGCTGGGCCTCTGGTCAATGATCCTCGGTAGCTGGAAAACTGTGAAGCACGTGCATTCCTGTGGCCACCACACACACCTGATCCAAAGGATTGCTTTCATTGCTAAAAATATTTTGGAGTTCCTTTCCAGGGAAACTTCTTGACAGGATAGCATAGAAGCAACGAAAGGGCAAAAGGGTTTGATGACTTTTAAAATGATTTTTTACCCTTGACTAAAAACAGCATATCCAGCCTGACTATCTATCTCAGTGCTTATTGGGATTGGCTCTGTGTGGCTTTGGCTATTTCAAATGGGGGGATAAAAATGAATCTGAGCTCAAATGACAGAAGTTGCCACGATTAACAGCATTTCAAGGAATATGCTGCAAGATCCGAAAGCAATTCCAAGAAGCAAATCTAGATATATTCTAAACAATGGTAACATTATAGGAATAAATGTACAACTTTCCAAAGGGACTTCATTCTCATTAGCTATAGGATTTCTGGAATAATATTAAAAAATAAAAGTAGCTCTACTTTATGAATCCATTCCTCTCTGCACATGCATTAGCACATGGGTATGTGTGGAGATTATTCCCTAGGAAGCCAATAAACAGGCCCCTTTCAAGGCTCTGTACCTAATTTTGTACTTGTACTTTTTTTTTTTTTTTGAGACAGAGTCTCACTCTGTTGCCTGGGCTAGAGTGCTGTGGCATCAGCCTGGCTCACAGCAACCTCACACTCCTGGGCTCAAGCCATCCTTCTGCCTCAGCCTCCCAAGTAGCTGGGACTACAGGCATGCGCCATCATGCCCGGCTAATTTTTTTAAATATATTTTTGTTTTAGTTGGCCAATTAATTTCTTTGTATTTTTAGTAGAGACGGGGGTCTCGCTCTTGCTCAGGCTGGTTTCGAACTCCTGACCTTGAGTGATCCGCCCGCCTCGGCCTCCCATAGTGCTAGGATTATAGGCATGAGGCACTGCGCCTGGCCTGTACTTGTACTTTTATATTCTTTTTATCAAAGGGAAAGTCCCAAATTCTATAACCGTTAGGACTCACAAAACCTTCCTCCCCAAGTATTTGTAGTTGCGTGTGTGCATTCGTGTGTGTCTGTGGCTCCCCCTCTCCCATCCTTAAACTTAGCACATATGGCTCTCCATGTGGGGCAACGCTTTCCTTCACTCATGTTTTAAAGTGTCTTTGCATTGTTGAATGCAAATATGTTAAAGGGACTATCTGGAGAAAATGCCTGGTTAGACAAGCCTCTGAAGCAGAGAGAAGGATGAGGAAGGATAGTTTCTTTCCCTCCCAGGGATTCAAGCTTGAAATTTCTACTGTAGCCAAGTTTTGGGAAAAGGACCTCTTCCTTCCAACCACTAGAGGGCATCAGCGCGCAGACAATTGCTGGATTTGGGCAGGTGCCGAACTCCAGGGAGTAAGGAGGCTGGCGACTCTCACATTCCTGTAGCCTCCAAGTCCTTTTTCCTTTTCAAAATACATCTTTTTCTAATCAGGATGTTTCTTCCTGGCTCCAAATCATCCTAGTAACATCTCACATCTCATCCTCCCTACATCTCACTCCCTGGGAAGGCCGCCCACACTTCTCCTCCAGATGCTTTGCCAATGTGACTGTCAGCTCTGAAGAAGGTTAAAGGACTACTACTGTCTTCAGAGTATAGACCAGGGAGACATGTGAGCCCTGACATGAATGCTGGACTCTCTCAGGAGACCTGGATTTAGGCCCAGGATCTTTCATTCGCTGTGTGTTCTTGAGAAAATCACTTTACCTCTCTGAACCAAGGTGTGCTTATCCATCTAATGGAAGGCAGAGTCTTCTAAAGTTTTGTGTGTCTATAAGAAAAGAACTGGGTCCCACTAAACATTCTTATTTGAACAAAAATGCCTAGTTCCTTCCTATCATTCACTAAGTAAACAATAAAAATGAGTGGCTGAAAGCTTTCATTCTCAAATATTCAAACCAGCTTCTTTCATATTGTTTATAAACTTCAGGTGAATAAAATTTCAATTTCCAAACTAAAGACCTCTTTGGGTTTCCAGTCCAGCACATAGGAGCTTGGAAGTTGTCGCTTCCATTCACACAACAAGAAAAAAGCTGAACAGACAGAAACAACAACTCTTCTTAGATCAATCAGGCAACTGAGGTCAAACGGCAAGTTGCTGACGCTCTGTGGATGAGACAGAAGAGTACAGAGACTCATAATTGACTGGCGCAGAGCCCACCAGTGGAAAACCCTGTGGAACCAGGACCAGGTTCTTTTTACCCAGTACATCGTGTCTGGCTTGCAACAAAAAATGATGAGGCATACTAAAAGACAAAAAACTCTGGAGAGAAAGAGCAAACCTCAGAACCAGACTCAAATATGGCAAAGATGTTGGAATTAGACTGGGAATCTAAAATAACTAGGATTAGCATGCTAAGATTGCTAATGGGAACAGTGGATGGCATGCAAGAACAAAAACAGAGAGATGGAAACATTGAGGAAAAATCAAAAGGAAATGCTAGAAATCAAAAACACCGTACTAGAAATGAAAACTGCCTTTGACAGGCTCATTGGTAGACTGTACTCGGCTGAGGAAGGAAATGGTGAGCTTGAAGAAATGTCAATAGAAATGTCCAAACCTGAAATGCAAAGGGAAAAATGAATGAGAAAGGACAGAATATCCAAAGACTGGGGGACAATTATAAATGGTGTAACGTGTGTAATGGGAGTATCACGTAAGGACGCCCGCCCTCATCTGCTCATGTGCCACTCAACTGCCCTCACCCACGTCAACCACCCCAACCCTCCCCACAGAACCCTGAGAATGAACTGAGAAATCGTGTTTTTGCTTGTAACTACTAACATTGCCAAACTTTGTTAAATTATCTCTGTTTAAAAAAATGAAAGACTTCACAAGGGACAGGTGAGCATTCGAGGTAGGGGAAAGGGGTTTACCTGGTCTCTCTGCAATCTCACAGGCCTCATTAAATTGTGTTTGAAGCCACTTCTACTTTCTCAAGCTTTCTGCCTGAATCCCCTGTTCCTCAAAAGGTAGCTAGTTCACTCAAGCCACTGGGCTGTGGCTGGTGAGACCTCAGAGCTGCTGTTTCTTCATGGCATTAATTTGGAGGTCTAATTGCATTTCTAATGGAGCTTTCTTTGTATTGACCTAGAGAGAGACTGGACCAGGTTAGTGTAGCACGTGAGGACATAGCCTCATTTTGTCCCTCTAAGGAAACAGTCTTGAGGTTGCCTGACTGTACTCATTTCTCCCGTTTCATCCCTTTCTCTTCATTCCAATTACCTTTATTACAAACATCCTAAGTGTCATAGAAAGCTTGCCATGTCCCACTCACATTCCTACCTCCCCCTCTTTGTTTTACTTGCACTCTGTTTAAGACTTTTCAGTACTATCCTTCTTGAAAGTGACCTTCAAAGCCATCTGTGACCTAATAGAATAATCTGCTACACCTCTCTGACCCTTTCCATTCATCCACCTGGCAAGTTCCTGTAACACGAGCTATTTGTAGTTACCTAAAACCCTAGACATTGTCTTGCTTTCTTGTGTGTGTGTATTCTGTTCCCTAGCCTGGGAGATCTCTCTCCACTCTTTGAACTGAGTAATCAATGTCATGCTTTAAAAATCAGCTCAACAGTCACCTCCATCAGGAAGTCTTCCCTGAGAAATCAGTCCAGGTTGCATGGCTCTCTCAGGTCCTCCCCCTTACCAGGGCATACCTCGGCTATGTCACTTAAACCTCAGCTATGTCACTTGCCCTGGACTATAAGAGCTTCCCTGGTAGCCTTCGGGTGCTTGGAGGGCAGGGATTGTATTCCTTTTTCGAAATCTTTTTTCTAGTATAGTGTATGGAGCAAAGTTTGTTACATGAATCAAGGTATAAAAGAGTTGATAACATCTAAAATCTCAAAAATAAGTTGTGGGGAAAAAAGTCAATGTGGATCGTAAGGGAGAAGTAAAGCAAAGGTAGAAGAAAAAACTGGGAAAGATTAAAAAATGAGAAAATTCTAGGCATTGCTTTAAACATAAAAAACTGGATGAATGTTTCAGTCCTGCTTCTGACAATTAAGAAAATACAGCTTATGAAATGCTTTTTTACACCCACATTATGCTGGTCTCATTCTTCTGATGTCGTTTGATCACAGTTTGGGGCTATGTCCACATCCAGGGTTGCATCGGTGAGGAATGTGCTTGGTTGCAAATAACAGAAAACACTCTGAACAGCAGCTTTCAGGCAGTTGGGCTGATGTATTTGCTTTATGTCATCATCATAGACAGCAGCAATTTTTATTTTTCTGTTTCCCATTTTTGGCTGGTATTTTTTTCTCTTATGATGTCAAGACAGCTGCTACACCTCTGGTGCTGTGTCCACGTTCCAAGCAGGAAAAAGGAAGGAAGAAGACACACAAGCAAGAGAAAGGAAAATAAAACTTCCAGAAACCCTTAGGGTGGTATGCCTCATTAGTAGTCACCATGTCACCACCTCTAACTGCAAGGCAATCTGGCCTTGCACAGGCCTTTAGACAGATGGACACACTGTTACCTGGGCAAAATGGGGTGTTCATAGTAAGGAAGAAAGGAGTGTAGAAACTGGCAAAGTAGCCAACAGTATCTGTATTGTCATTGCTATGTGAATAGTGGTAATTGCTTTACCGGTAACAGATCATGAATATTTGCTTTCTTGTACATTTTTGCCTGGAGTCAATGCTTGCCCCATTATTTTTCATTTGTTTAGTGTTTTTTTGTTGTTGTTGTTGTTTGTTTCTTGAACTTGTGGCCAACTTTTTTCATAAATACTAAAAGCCCTGTATCTGCGAATATAAGTTCCATGTGTTTAAATCTGTCATATGCTCTATCATCTCAAATCTTTTTTGGGAACGTCACTATGAAAGCCTTTACCTTTCTGTTCCAGTATAAACTAGTTGTTCCTTAGGCTGCCAGACTGCCAGCTGGGACTGATCCTTGCCACCATCCTGCGAGTGCCCTTTAGCCTCTCCTCTACTTTCCTGAGTCTTCTGCCTTTCTTTTTCTTGAATTCCTACCAAAATCAAGTGGGAGTACATACTTCCATTGTTTTCTGGAAGCAAAAAAAAAAAAAAGCTTTTTTTGTTTTTGTTTTTTTTGACTTTTGCATTTCTACCCTAACACTTAATTGAAAACTTGGCTTTCTGGGTTAAAAAATATTTCTCTCAGATCTCTGCACCATCTCTTTCTAGCTCCTGCTCTTCTGAAGTCTAATGCTATTCTGATTACTGACCCTTTGCTTGTGACCCATTTCTCACTCCGTCTTGTATGTTTCTAGGATCTGTATTAGGCAGAGTTCTCCAGAGGAACAGGACCAAGAGGATATTTCAAAAGGTATGAATAAAAGGAAATTTATTATTGGAAGTGACTCGCTCTATTGTGAAGGCTGAGCGGTCCTTCACAAAGACAGGCTGGAGAGCCAGTGGCACAATTTAGAAACAGCTTGGAGGCTGGATCACCAGGAGCTCCAGTGTCCCAGGGCAGGAGAAGATGGACATCGCAGCTCGAGGTCAGAGAAAGAGTTTGCTCTTTCTCTGCCTTTTTGCTCTATCATGCCCTCTAGGGATTGGATGATGCCTACCTACATCTTTCTTGCTCAGTCTACTGATTCAAATGCTTATCTGTTCCAGAAACACCCTCACAGACACACCCAGAAATAACATTTTACCAGCTATCTGGGCATCCCTTAGTACAGTTACGTAGGCAAATAAAACGAATCAGCACAGGATCCTCTCCTTCTCCCAGTGTTCTGAAATTTTATGATTGTGTGCATTGGCATGAGCATTTGATCATGCATTGTGCTGGGCACCTGGTAAATACTTTTAACAGGAACCTCTTACCTTATCACATTTGTAATTTCCAAAAGCTATTTCTTGTTCTCTGGTTGATCCCCCCCCCCTTTTATAAACAGCGTCCTATACTTATTCTACAGTATTTTATTACTAAAATCATTAAGGCACTAAATAGTTAATTGGAAGCTACATAGATGGAAATGATTGACTCCATTATATGGCAAACCAGTAGCCATCTAGTTGGCAATCTTTGGGGACCCCAATGTCAGTGTAGAGAGATCTTTTCTTTGGATGTGTGTAGAAGAGATTTAGCCCCTCCAGCCGAGCACCCAGACTTCTGAAGCTGGTACAAGAAATTCTCATCATTCAATATATAGACTTTTACCTAATTCCTCTGTTTTCACTCCTACGTCTCACACTGGTCCTACTCTATGCTTAATGTATCTTAGTTTAAAGACTCTCTGGCTCAATGTTTTAAAGCATTTGTCTCTTGCTTTATATTGGCAGTAATTCCCAGACTATGAGATAGTGGTGGGCAGAGCAGAGAGTATTGGATCTGACTGCTTTCTGTATGGGCTTTCAGGTAACCCTCTGGGTATTTACTGTACCTGACCTCTGGCTTTGGTATTGGCTATATTCAATTCCTGAAGGTTTCCAGGGCTCAGCCAGGCAGAGTGGTTTGCTTCCTGTCTGTTTCCCCCTCTCCTGTAAGTGAGCTTGACCTTTCTTCCATTGCTGAGTTATTTAACATTCTTCCATCCACCTTCCTTCTCTCTACCTACTATGGTTTGGGTTGTAGAATTCCCTGGTTTCACCAAAGGTGGAATTTAGGTTTCAGTTTTTCTTGGTTGCTTTGAAATGATTTTGATAAAAGACAGAAACCAAAACACCTTTTCTTTATGATTTTTGAAACTAGAATCTTCATTTTGTTTTGATAAAAGTTACAATTCATAGCTAATATCTAACTGACACAAACTTTTATCTGTAGAATAATGTTGCATCAAAATATATAAAAGCAAAATAGTTTATATCCATGGAGAAATTGACAGAATTAGAATGGTGGTAGGAAACTTATTATACCTCTCTAAGTCTTTTACAGATTGATAGCAAAAAATAAAAAGGCTGAAGGTCTGAATTTTGTAATTAATTAGTTTGATTTAAAAGATACGTTTCAAACTCTATACTTCACAAAGAATAAAAAAGAACAAAGTACAAAGCCCAGTAATATATCCAAAAACGTATGAGAATGTGTTTCATGACGCAGTTGGCATTTCAGATCAGTAGGTAAAGGGTAGATTATTTAACAAATGGTGTTGGGAAAACTGGCAAGTAATTTGGAAATAAAGAGAAAGAAACTAATAATTTCCACCTTTTACTTATTGCTGTCAATTCTTGGCAGAGAGCTTGACGACTGGGGCTTTTCCCAAAGAGTCCTTATTCCCAGCCCTTTTACATGCTACCAGAGGCTACCCTCTAAAACTTCCAGAGAACAATCAGCATTTGGCTATTTGGCTTCTTTTGGTGACTTAAATGGCTGCACTGTTCTGAAAGCCAAGAAGTCTTCATACTTCACTCCTCTTAGTTCACTGCACTACATGCATTGATAGCATGAAACTGAATATTGGCTTCTTTCACCGTGGGGTTAGGAGAGGGTGAGCATGTGGGCTGACAAGGTCAGAAATACCACCGTCACTGACAAAGGTGACTGTCTAGAGTCACACCTTCATGAAGCCCTCAGCATTAGCTATCTGAGCACTCTCATGGTGCTCTCCTTTCAGCTTTTCCATTTCCTCTGAATGTGCCCAGCTCTGAAAAGATTTTCTTGGTATTCTGAATTCTTTCTGCACACACTCTCCTTCCATCCAGGAGGGATATTCAAAATATTTAACAACTATTATGTCATTGTCTCACTGGCACCAACCAATCAGAATGCTACAGTATTAGTCTGTCAAGGAACTAGGTGTAATTAACCAGTATACGCCTGTATTTAGCAGGTGAACATCAGCCCTCTCCCTACTAAAGATAATCTCCCTACAATTATCTTAAGAGTCTTCCCCAGAAATTACACTTCGCTTGAGGTGTTACATTCCCTCTTAACATTTTACCTCCTTGATCTCTTGTAACTTGTTCCATTTTTCAGGAGGTCCTGGAGTTCTTTGGCCAAAGTGTGTAAGGATTTCAAAGGTCGCTGTCAGTTTTTCCTCAGAACACGAAGACTACCCTTCCCTTCCCTGGCATGCTGTCTGCCTGATAAATAATTTTCCTGGTTTGATTTGCCATGAAAGCCTCTTGAGCAAGTACATTTCCGAGTCGAACATAAGTGGGGACAGATGCATCCATTGGCAGACTAGAGAGTGATATGATTAAGTGTCATGGTCTGAATGTTTCTGTCCCTCCAAAATTATTCATTGAAATCTAATCCCCATGTGTTAGTATTAAGGGGTGGGACCTTTGAGAAGTGACTGTTTCATGAGGGTGGAGCCCTCATGGATGAGAGCAGTGCCCTTATAAAAGAGGCCCGTTTGCCCCTTCCGCCATGTAGGGACACAGAAGGTGCCAACTATGAGGAACAGGCCCTTGTCAGACACAAAATCTGCTGACACCTTGATCTTGGACTCCCCAGCCTCCCAAACTGTAAGAAATAAATGTCTGTGTTTATAAATTACCCAGTCTAAGGTATCTTGTTATAGCAACCCAAATGGGCTAAGACACTAAACATGCCTCAAAAGGCTTACTCATTGTGGAAGTATTTTTCCTTTGCTTTTCCTACAGTGGAGCTCTCTCCTGGTGAACAAGACTTTCTCTCTTCTCAGCTACTCAAAATTTTCTTTCCATTTGATCTTCCTTTATACTCTAAACTAAGAAGCAGATTTCCAGGGGTTGAAGAGCAAAGAGGATAAAAGTGTGGAGGATCCCAAAGGAGATTCAGGATCCAACAATGGAAATGGCCAGTATCCTTTCTACCTACATTTCCCTGGCCATAACTCAGTAGCATATCCTCCCATCACTGCCAGGAAGGCTGCGCATGGAATTTGGCTTATGGTCAGAAGAAAGAAATGGGTATTTGGGCATCTAACTACTCTCTGCCTCACTTTATCATCCTCATCCTTTGGGGTGTGATACATGCTCTAAATTGGTGGCCAATATTTTTTCCTTTTTATGTAAAAGGGCATTTTTATTGTCATGTTTTTCTCTTTAGATAGTTCTTAAATCTTGGTATGCATTAAAATTACCTGGGAGGGGCTTATTAAATTGCAGATTTCTGGTACCACCTCTAGGAATTCTAATACCGTTGGTCCAAGTGGGGTCAGGGTATCTGTGTTTTTAACAAGCAATCAAATTGATTCTGACACAGGGGATTCTGCAACTCACAGAAACACTGCTTTAGAAGTTCAAAGTTATTAAAACAAGCCAGATGAAATTGAGCTCTTCAGAGAGAAATTTTTTTGAGGATAAGAAAAGTAGAAACAGGAGGCTGAATTTTGCTTGAAGGGCTGGAAGTCAAATGGAGAAAAGACCTTGTCTACATCCTTGAGGGAAACAACATGTAAACATGTTTGGGTACAGCCTGACACAGGTACCACCCTGGCTCACTGTTATGATGTTTATAATTTAGTTTTAAGTATATCCTCAATTCTAAGACATACGGTGTCTTAGAATTTGTTTCAGATTTTAGCATATCTGATACCTCAATGTATGGAGCAGTAAAATTATATTTAAAAATATTTTCCCCCCAGAGATACACAAAATAATGGTGTATCTTAAAACCTTTGCATCCTAGATTCATGAAGTACTACTTCAGCCTAAGTAGTATTATTTATACGTGTGCTTGATTTTACCATAGTTGTGCTCAATTGCTTTAATCAAGAATTCACACCACGGGAGTGGTGAGCTAGCATTCTAATTAGAAAGCCCACCTGCCAGAGAGGGATATTAGAAGGCTTCAGTTATCTTTATCTCTGATCAACATCTTTGATCCATACTAATTAGCATCACAAATGCTAGAAATAGATTTTCATTGGTGAAATAATGGCGTTCAAGAACTGCGAATTGCTTAAAAATGTTTTAGAGAGCCTTCCCGACTTTGCATAAATGATATAAAAATGCCTAGGAAGCATTTTAGTTTGTGCCCTTTCAATGCCCCATGCATCTGGAATGGTCCATAAATGGCCATAATTTCAGAGGATTCTGGTTGCCTGCTGCCAAGTATAAAGTTAACTAAATTCTGCTTCTGGATTGTTATGTCTGCCTCAAATGAGCCTGTGGTGCAAGGCTGCCGGAGAGCAAGCCTCCACTGAGCTTGCCAGAGGGGCGATAGGAACTGCCTTTGCACCTTCCTTTTAATTAATGTTTTTGTCAAATGAACATCTCCTATCACGTTCTTGTTGAAGACTTTCTTTCACTAGACCCTGGAGGCCAATTAGCCACCTCTCACCTACCTCCCCCTGTTGGAGGCCACCAAGAGCTCCTGGGACAACTCAATATTTGTACGTGACCACCTCGTTTTACAGCAGTTCACAGCATCTGGGGAGGGATCTGCTTCAGTAGGAGTGGCAGTTACAGGAGGCTGCCGTGTCCATTCCTTTAGACTTCAAAGGTCAGTGGACAGGAATTGTGGACTCTTGCTTTATCCATGACAGCAATGGGGAGCAGAGCCCTTGAAGACAACTCTCTCTCTCTCTCTCTCTCTCTCTCTCTCTCTCTCTCTCTCTCTCTCTCTCTTTCTCTCTCTCTCTCTCTCTCTCTGTGGAGTAAGAGACCTGGTCTGCAGTTCTGGCAGGGGGTGATACCATGCTTTTGTAGTAACAGAAAGCTCTGGTATTGGGGGCACCAGCAGCAACAGGACCTTAGTCAATTGGCACCAAGCTCATGGTGATGGAGCTGCCCCAGATCAAGAAGGCACCGTCTAATGCACTGCTCCAGCGCAGAGGCAAAAATCATCAGAATCGGCTCTTTAGACATGAATTAGCTCATCTTGGGAATTCTTATTCCAGTAGGAAGGGAAAACATTAGATAGAGCATTAGTTGGATGGGTGAGGAAAGGTGAGGCTGAACTTCCTGATAATTTGGGTTAGGGTTTTATTGAGTTGTATAGTTTTGGACACTAAGGTAGAATGATGTCACCTGAGACACATGCTTGTGGAGCAGGGCTGTGTATGGACCATAGCAAACCAACTGAAGCCAATTTAGTTGTTTGATGAGAGAGAGGGAATTTAGTAGCCTCTAATAGTGCAAGCAGGTTGGGAGGGAGATTATACTGTCGGATCCGGTCTTTGCAAAGTGGTGGTGTAGCAATAAAACCAAGTCTCAGATCAAATGCCACCAAATGTACAGGGATTGTTATTAAGAAGATGCAAACAGTAACAAACTTTCTGTGGTTATTTTTTTTTTTTCACACCTGTAAGTACCCCTACTGGCACTTTGTCCGAAAGGCTTACAGTGCAATTATGTTCTTAAGGTTGTCCTTGGAGGATTTGAGGCAGTAGGAGTTTCCATAATGGAAGTGTGAACTTCCAAACTTGACTGTTTTATATCATATCCATACAGGGCAAAGGGTCCTGTTAACCACTCCTAATTAGTCATACACCTTCCATACTACTAATCAAATCTACTTCAATCACAACTTCTTATTCTAACATTCCTTACCCTGATGAACCAACCTGAAGGTGCTTTTATTCTATCAGGTCATTTCACACGCTAATCAACCAAGTCCAAGTCCAAGATGTGGGTTTATATTAGTTTGTTCTCACACGTAGCACAATGGTCATACTGAAGGATTTGAAAGTAAATTACCACAAACGTAACACCTCAATGCTATATTTATTATACATACAAATGATGAGCTATTCAGAACAACGTTATAGAAAAATATATTTGTTGATTCTGAATGATGTTCACAATATGTGGATAAAAATCAAAGAAGGTTACAAATATATATATTAGCATCCATTCCCCTTTTATAATTTGTATATCAAAAGTTGGAAATCCATTTGCCAAAATGTTGAAAAGTTTCAAAGTGCATTGGCCAAAATGTTAACAATGGTCGTCTTTGGATTCTATGTGATTTTATTTTTATATTTTTTCTTTTGAATTACCTGTACTTTCTACATTGTCTGATGTGAACATGTGTTAGTCAGGAAGAAAAGTTAATTTATTAAAGTTAAAGGAAACACTAATGACCTTCATGTCCTCACCTCAGTCCCCTTCCTATTTTGTCTCTCAGTAGCATTTAACACACAGTGCTCTCTCATTTAAAAAAAAACTTTTAAAAAAAGTTTTAACAACCTTATTGGGGTATAATTTACCCACCATAAAATATACCCATTTTAAGTGTGAAAGTCAATGAATTTTAGTAAAGTCATAGAGTAACTATCACCATAACTCAGATGCAGAACATTTCCATCACCTAAAAATGTTTCCCCATGACCACGTGCAGTGAATTCCCACTCCCTCCTCAACCCAGGTAACCACTAATTTTAAGTCTATATAGATTTGCCTTTTCTGGATATTTCTTATAAATGGAATCATACAACATATGGCCTTTTGTATTTGACTTCTTTCACTTACCATAATGCTTTTGAGGCTCAACCACATTGTAACTGTAACAGTAGTTAGTAACTTTTTGTTACCAAATAGCATTTAAGTATGTGAATATATCACATGTTGTTTCTCCATTCAGCAGTTGATGAAGATATATATTATTTCCACTTTTTGTCTATTATAAATAATGCTTCTGTGAACACATTCCTAGAAGTTTTTATGGGGGGTATATCTTTTTCTTCTGGTTGGACAATTAGGAGTGGAATTGATGGATCTCATTGGTAAGTTTATATTTAACTTTTAAAAAACTGCCCCACTATTTTCCAAGTGATCTGTGATTATACATTTCCACCAGCACTGCATTAGGATTGCAGCTTCTCCGCAGCCTCCCAATGCTTCGTATGATCAACCCATTGGGTTTTAGCTGCTCTGGTCGGTGTATAATACTTGTATCTCATTGTGGTTTTAATTGTATTGCCCCAACGCTTGCTCGTGTGGAGCATCTTTCCATGTCTTCATTAACTATTCATTTGCCTTCTTTAATGAAATATCTATTTAAAAATGTCTCTTGGCCATTTTTAATTGGGTTGTCTGCTTTATTATTGAGTTATAGGAGTTCTTTATATTTTGAATACAAACTCTTTTCAAATATGTAATTTGTAAATATTTTCCCTATTCAGTGATTTTTTTTAAAAAGAACAATTCTTAACAGTGTCTTTTCAAACAGAATTTTTCCATTTTGAAGACATTCAATTATTAATTTTTTTCTGTTTTGGATTTTTCTATTGATGCCATATTTAGGAAAACTTTGCTTCACCCGAAGTCATAAGATTTTGTCTTATATTTTGTTTCTAGGGCTTTTATGGTTTTAGCTCTTTCATTTAGGACTATAATCTATTTTGAGTTGATTTTTTCATATGAGTTAAGCATCTAAGTTTATGTTTTTTAAAAATTATTGATATCCAATTGTCCCAGCACATTGGTTGAAAGAACCATCCTGTTTTTTAAAAATGTGATAAAATACACATAACATAAAATCTATAATTTTAGCCATTTTAAGTGAACAGTCCAGTGGTATTAAGTGCATTCACATTGTTGAGCAACCATAAGCATCATCTATCTCTAGAACACCTTTCATCTTCCAGAACTGAGCCACTGTAGCTGTTAACCAGTAACTCTCCATTGCACCTTCTCCCATCTCCTGGAAACCAGCATTTGACTTTCTGTCTTGGGATGAATTTCTTCCCCTCCCCAAGTTCACATGTTGGTGTCTCAACTTCCAGTGCTTCAGAATGAAATCATATTTGTAAATAAAGTCTTTAAAGATATGATTAAGTTAAAATGAGGCTTTTAGGGTGGAGTCCTAATCCAATATGACTGGGTATCCTTACAAGAAGAGGAAGAGACACCAAGGACGCTCATGTAGAGAGGAAAAGTCCAGGTGAGGACACAGGAGCAAGGTAGTCATCTGCAAGCCAAGAAGAGAGACCTCAGCAGAAACCAAACCTGCCAACACCTTGATCTTGGACTTCCAGCACTCAGACCTGTGAGAAAATGACCCAGCCTGTGCTACTTTGTTATGGCAGGTCTGGCAAACTAACACAGTCTCTAAGAATTTGACTACTCTAGATATCTATCTCTTGGAACTGGAATAATACAGTATTTGTCCTTTTGTGACTGGCTTGTTTCACTTAGCATAATATCTTCAAGGTTCATTTGTAGCATGTGTCAGAATTTCCTTCCTTTTTAACATGGAATAATATTCCATTTTATTTGTGAAATATCCATTTGGTTTTCTCCTGTTACCTGGCATACAGCTCCTAAAACACTTGGAATCTCTGGAGACAGTGATGAGTGTCCTTTGCTAAAGAGATGACTGGTGGCTGGGAGCTCCTAGATACCTTTAGGACGGGGGCTCATCACTAGAGAAATCAAGGCACATAGGGAGGAGAAGGAGGAGGGGATGTAGGTTAAGTTGATTACCAATGGCCAAAGGCTTAATCAATAATGACCATGTAATGAAACTTCCATAAAAACCCAATGGACAGAGTTCAGAGCGCTTCCCGATAGCTGAACACATGCAGGCTCCTAGAGGGTGGGGCATTCAGAGAGGGCATGCACACTCTGCACCCCTTCCCCATGCCTTGCTCTATACATCTCTTCCATCTAGTTGTTCATCAACATTCTTTGTAATATCCTTTACAATAAATGGGTAAACGTAAGTAAACTGTTTCTCTAAGTTCTGTGAGCTGCCCTAACAAATTAAACAAACCCAGGGAGGGGGTTGTGTAAATCCCTGATTTACAGCCAGCTGATCAGAAGTATAGGTGCCACCTGCTACTTGAGACTGGCATCTGAAATGGGGGCAGTCTTGTGGGACTGAGCCCACAACCTGTGAAATCTGACACTGTCTCCAGGTAGATAGTGTCTGAACTGAATTGAATTAGAGGAACCCAGCTGGTGTCCGCTGCAGAATTGCTTGGCAGGTGGGGAAGCAAACCCCCACACATCTGGTGTCCAAAGTGTTGTGTTGAGAGACTGCGTAAGAGAGTAAGAAAAGCTCTTTGGGTTTTTTTTCCTATCTGATACAATATGTATGCTTCACATCATGTCTATTCATTCGTCTGTCAATGGACACTGCATTGCTTCCAACTTTTGGCTATTATGAATAGCGCTACTATGAATATGGTTGCAAAAATATCTGCTCAAGTCGCTGCTTTTAATTTTTTGGGGAATATATCCAGAAACGGAATTGCTGGATCATATGGTAATTCTGTTTTTAATTTTCTGAGCAGCCTCCCTGCTGTCTTCTATAGTGACCATACCAGCAGTGCACAGGGGGTCCAGTTTCTACACATCTTTGCCAATACTTGCTATTTTTTAAAGTAATAGCCGTCTGGATGGGTGTGATGATAAAACCATCCTTTTTGACTCCTTCCTGCTTCAAACTTTTTTCTTACATGGCTTCCAGGATTCCACATGGCCACGTGCTTCCTCCCGCCAGGCTAACCATTCATGCTCGGTCTCTTCTGCCGTATTCTCCTCTTCTTCCTGATCTAACACTGTGGACCTCTCCTACACTCTTATAGAGAATACCACAAATTTTAAAATTAAACTTTATGATTTAACTCTATACATAGCCTAAGTTTACCTGAATTAAAATCTGTTAGTCCTAATCTCTTCCTCAAACCCAAGATTTGAATACAGAACTGCCCAGTCAACATTTCTATCTTCACATCTAATAGGCTTCTCAGATTCAAAATGCCCAAGGCCCATTCTTTATTCCCACCTCCGTTCTGTGGATTCCGTTGTGTTCCATACCTTGGATTGTCTTTCGCTCATTTCTTCTTCTCACACCCTCACCCAATTCAACAGAAAATGCTGCCAACACACTTATTCAAAATACATTCTGAATCCGACCACTTTCCATATTCCACATCGTTGCTATCCTAGTCCAGGCTGCATCAATGTCTCGCGTGGACAATTGTAACATCTTCCTTATTGGTGTCCCTGCTGCTAATCTCCTCCCTACTCCCAACAGCCAGCTCTCCCCGCACGGAAGCCAGGGCCGTCTTTGAGAACGTTCTCCCTGCTCTCAACCCACCAGTGGCTTCCCTTGACCCAACAGCATCCGAAGTCCTTATCATAGTCCCCCAGGGAACTTTGCTCTGGCTCCTTCTCTGGTCTTGTTTCCTACCATCCTGCATGTGGCACTGTGGCCACGCTGGCCTCCTTGTTGTACATATCATGACTGGGCATATCTGGGCCTGGGCACTTGCACTTCCTCTGCCTAGTGTGCTCTTTGTTAAATGTTCCATGGCCTTACCCCTCCCTTCAATCAGGTCTCTGCACAAACTCCATTTCCTCAAAGCGTCTTTTCCTGGTCATCCCTTCTGAATGGGCCCCCTGCCCTCCATAGAATGCCACGCTACTCTTGCTTCGCTTCCATGCCAGCTCTTCTTATTAACCGAGCGGACACCGTGTAATTCTTTGTCTATTTATTTTCTCCCAATCCTGTCCCGTGACAGCACAGGCATCATCTCTTTTTGTTTATGTCTCTATGCCCAGCACCTAGAAGAGCGTTTGGCCCCAGAAGGTTTTTTATTTATCTTTTAAAATATAATTTAAAAGTTTCTGAGACTCCCAAATAATTTCTTCTATGAACCAGTGGCTGCCTTTCACTGTTTATCAACAAAAACCTACACTCCCTATTTGATGGAGAACTTCCGTTTTCTGGTTACACATTCAATAGCAGTCAAACACAATGTCATATAAATCCAGTGTCCTGCCATCCTGACCTCCTTTTTCTGTCAATACTTAAGAAATCTCCGTGAACGCATCACTTGACCCCGGCCTTCCCTATCCCACTTGAACTCATCACAAGACAGCCGTGGTTTCCAGGCCTCTGCTCCGGTATCCGATCTCGGGCACAGCATCTGTGCCCTGCAGTAAGAGATGGAGAAATCCCAGGAGTGTTGCTAATTTGGGAGACTGGCTTCATTATTATGCATCCCCAGTAACTCCTAAGCATGACTTGTGAGACTCCTTTCAGGATGATTAAAAGAAAGAACGAAACTAATGAGAAGATCACACACTTCATTTGTAGCAAACATTTCAGGCAGTTTTCTTCCAAGATGTTTGAAAGAAAACCTGGGGGTGGGGGATGAAATGGGTCTTTACATTGTGGTACCCCCAAGTCAGAAAATGCGAGATGCCATATGTCTTAAAAAAGAGTGTAGGATGTCCAGCAGAGCTGAAGCCTAGAGATAGTGTCAGGCGGCTGATTGTGTGTGTGTGTGTGTGTGTGTGTGTGTGTGTGTGTGTGGGTGGAGAGCTGATGTTGTAGAATCATGAGAATAAGGGTAGGTAGTGGCCAGATGGCAAAGCATATATAAGAGTTTTGGACATTTCCTGAGGGCAGTGGAGAATCATTGAGGGGTTTTAAATAAGGACCTGATTTAGTGAAACCTGCATTTCAGAATGGTCTGCCCAGCTGCAGGATGGAAAAGGAGGTGGAGGGCCCCCCAGAGATGTCCAGACCAGTGATGCAGCTAGTGCGGCAGTTCCAGGGGGACATGCAGCGGCAATATGGACAGCAGGAGAGGTATTACAGTGGGAGAAATGGTTTTTTCCTGTAATTTGAAGGTGGAGAAAACCATCTTTAAAGGATTCTAACCTCCTGAGAATAGCACACTGTTCTCCCTTGGGGAGATGGGCAAAGGATGGCGAATTGTAGCCTGAGTGACCTCTACAAATGCTGAAAACGTTCCCCGGGAGACTAAGATCCACTCTCTGCAGACAAAAGGAGCTTTGCCTTCTGTTTAGGTTCTGAAGATACATACGGGCAGGCTGATGTGGCCCCATTAGGGACGTGACCTACTAAAAGAGCTTTCCAACATGAGAAGAAAAGTCAAGTTTTACCAACCAGCTAAAAGTAACCCCTGCTCTCATCAGCCTCCTCCAGCAGTAGTAACAAGGGCAGTGAACCAGGGAGAGGTGCACACCAGGAGAGCCCTTTACGACTCTGCCTAGCAGAGTCCAGGTCCACTTCCAGGTGGATCCACCTGGAAGTCATGAAGTGTTAGCTGCAGACAGGTCGCATGTGATGTGAGGGGCTTGGCCACGAACCCTCAGTAGCGCCTCCTGCAGAAGCACCATGCCAGCCCATGCTTCTCCAGGGTCAGACCAGGGACCTCGCCCAGACCTACTCTGAGCTGTGATTTCCTGCTGACCAATCTTTCCTAGCATATACCTGCTGGAATAATCTGTTCTAAATCCACACATTGCAGACTGCAAAGTTTTTTTTTTTTTTCAGCAGAACTTCATACGAGATAGCGAGCCCTACATGATGATTCTCCATCTGCCAACTCCTCTCCCCCCAATCTCCGACAGAGTCATTCTCCACCCTTCTCTGCTCTACCCTGTATCCTCTATCACCCAAGCCTCTCTTTCCAGATGATTTCTGCCTGGGTTCAGCTAATGGGAATATTGGCAGATTGGAAAGTGAAGCAGAGAGGTCAGGCTCTGTCTTCCTTCCTACCGCTCTGGCACATCCTCTTTGTCTTCCCTGGATGACCGTTACTCCCGCTGACGGCCCCTCATCCACTGTTCCAACTCCCAAGTGTCCACGAACACTCTTTCCTCCCTGGGCTTCAGCCCTAGTGAAGGTAACAACTTCCCACTGTTGCTGGTCTCTGGGTAACTCCTCATACGTTATTTGTTGCCTGAACTTAGCCTCCCTCTCTCTGCGAGTGGTCCTTTCATGTATTTCTCCCCATTTAAACCATCTGCTGTGAATTCTGTTTCCTGCTGGGACTCTGATGGGCAGAAATACAATATGAGTAAATCTTGTGCATTGTCTGTATAGGTTGTGATGCTAGCCGTCATGTTGAACATCAGTGACATGAAAATTATAGGACAGTACTCTAACTCACGTTAAGATTTACATGCTTTCTCACAGGCACTCACCTATAAAGGTTTGTTCTAATCCCTTAAAAATACTCACATGCATGCTTTGCAATTCCACAGAAATTTTTTACCTTTTCCAAAGCTAAAAGGGCTGGCCTCAGAGTAATTTTCATAATTTATCTTTTGAGTCTGAAGAATTGTCCTCAATATCATCTCAAGTTTAACTACTATGGTTGGGAGATAGTTTTGGTCTGTTCTAAGATACGGATTTAATTTGAGATGACATAGAGGCTGAACCTCTAACTGAACTGTTCAGAACAGTTCCCTTAAATGAAACTCAAATCCTACCTGGGGATCCCCCCCCCCATCTGAGCAATGAGCAAGCTGTCTATTTCACTCCTGCTTCAACAGGGTACAGAACGTAGACCCTTGACCAGTTTCCACATGAATTCTAGTCAACCCTAACATTTCATGAGTTCTACAGACTTAACTAAAGGAGTACCATCCCACCAGGTGCAGCTTCCTACTTCTTGGAAAACAAGCAAACGTGCTTTACATGCTAACCACCTGTGTCCTCATGTATCATTCATCCCCAGTTACAGAACAGAGAAGCTGTAAATACACAACTGGAACACAGATCTCCTACTCTCCATAAGCCACTCTTCCCAGGAGACTATACTCTCTGGTGGAAGCCAGTAATGCCTTGCTTGGGAAGCCCATAGACAAGCATGACGGGGCTTGGAGTAAGAACAGGAGCTGCTGTTCTCGCCCGTAGACATTGTCCTTATCTGGTATCCAGACTGGATCAGTAACAACCACAGCTTCCTCATGATGCTTTCTTCAGGGAAAATCCAGATCCTCATCTGGAAGACCTTTCCCAAAACTGTCTCAAAGAGCTTGTTCAACACTTGGTTTTTACACGGGGATGTTCACCAGCTAGTTCTACTTTGCAGTGATGTTGCTTTGTTGTGAATCCCTTAGCACCACCTAACTCCACCATCAAGCTTAAACCTTGTGTCTCTGTCTCTTTATCCACAATTGAATTAAGCTGCTCAACATCAATGTACTGTCCTTTCTTTTGCCCACGTTTATCCCCAATCATAAAGTAGATATGGTGTAAATTATGAATCTGTGCAGTTATGTGATAACACCTATGTCCCAAAAGGTTGTGTGTACATAAATTATACATACACACATATAGACATTATATATACATTATTATGCATTTTTAAATTGTCTATTTGATTTATTATTTATAGCTAGTCTGGAGGTAAAATAAATTCTTAGAAAGAATTAAAATATAAATGTTTTCAATTATCTGAAGTAATATTGGCTCAGATGATAAAGTTGTATTTAACATTCAGGAGTTAGATGACATCACTTTAAAATGCTACTTTGATGTATGCATGATGTATGAAATGACACATATTTTTTAAAATTAAAACTTTATTTTAATTTATTGTTGAGATTTATGTCTACTCTACTGGATTTTAATTTAGTCTGTGATATAACTTGATGCCTTATTTCTTGTATTTATTACAGAATCTAGCATAATTCTTTGCACATAATACATGCTCATGAAACTTGTTTTGAGTGAATGAACAACAAATGAATAAATTTGAGATCCTATGTCCTGCCGTATCCCTGCTATTCTCCTACCAAGTCTGTTAATGTACTGTTTCTCTCCCTCAATCCACCTTCCCTAATACTGCAGGGAATTCTTATAATTTTCTGTCACCTTGGCATCCATTTGGAATACAGGTTTAGCTTTCTTACACCAGAAGCAGCGCTCAGTTGCTCTTGGCACAGTTTCCAGTTCCATACCACACCCAAATAACCCAAGCTGGTGGCCAGAGATAAGAACTTAGCAGCATCTCTCCCACCTAGCAGACTGGGTTCCCTGCTTTCCTGCCACTTGAGGAGTTTGCCCAAGAACTTAAAGTGACTCACACTTCATTCCCACATATAACTAGTGGCCACGTACTTTTCTCTCTCTCTGCCTGACTCTTCATTTCTTTGTCATATGACCTGGGGACAGAGGACTGTCATCCTGACTCATGGAGTCCTCCCTGCCCAGCATCTGTACGTAAAAACCTTTGAACTTGTTCCCTACGATGGTGGAGCATTGAATTTGCACCTTCCAACTGAAGAACTCGGGGCTTCCCTAGGCTGGGATTTCCCCGGGGTGCCAGGAAAAACACCAGATTGGGCTGCCAGTGTCAGAGCTATGGTCAGGCAGGTATAAGCTGGACACAGGTCAAACAAGGGCCACAGGGTGTCCTCCAGTATAAACACATTTCTTGTTTGAGGGACTGCTTGGTTGCTAAGCATTAGGCCATCCATCAGGTAAAAGAAGTATCTGTGAAAGGCACAGCATGAACACCCACGTCAAGCTCCCCAGGAGGGCAGGCTTACTAGTTGCTCTGGTACCGGAACTCAAATTTATCAGGGGCTCTCAAAACACATACCCATGGAAATTCATCTGAACTAGGTCTTGTTCTCATGGTTCTAGAAACAGTTAGCTGTGATGACAAACGTACCCAGGTCATACAGTCAGTAAGTGAGGTGATGTTAGGTCCTGTATCAGATAAACCATAAAACCTCTGTGGACTAACACAAAAGAAGTTTATTTCATCTCACATAAAGTCCAGTATGAGTGATCCTATTTAGCAGGTGATCTTTTTCGATATAATGACACCCAGGTTCCTTCCGTGTTGTGACTCACCCATCTTTAACATGTGACTTCCGAGGTTACATGCTTGTCTGCCTTGGGCTGATCAAGGGCAAAGAACACTGAGAATTGGGCTTAAGATATTTTTAGAAATGAGACTTGGAAATGGTGCTCATCACATTAGCTGGAACACCATTGGCAGACTTGGCCAAGTGGCCACGTAAGACTGCAAGGCCGGCTGCAGATTATAGTTTACTTCTGTGTCTAGGAAGAAGATGGGACAAATGGTGAAAAAATATCGCATCTCTACCATACAGGATTTTAAAAGTCAGGGAGGAGTGGAGGATATTATGTAAGAATGGTGTATCAAGGTTCCAATTACCATCTTTGTATTAATGATATACATGATTAATCTAAGTCACTTGGCCAGTCCAGATCTCTTTCTTGGGTTTCAGTTCTCATACCCAACTGTACATTGCTGACTCCACTTGGGTTTCCCACAGGCCCTTCACACTCACCATCGTCCTCACCACATCTACTGTTCCTCTTGGCATTCTTGTGTAACGACGGGGAAAAAATAGTTATTTATCACTGCAGTTGTCTTTTAAGGAGGATAGCTCCTTTTTACTACAAAATTCCGTACCTGTTTTCTTGAGCACCATGATGGGGTTGGGTATGCAAGTGTTGGGGGAGAGGCTGACACAGGGTAAAATTTCTCTTAATAAAGGGAAGAGTGAAGGCCTTGTGCTTCCTGGGGGGAAGTATGTGGGATCCAGAAGGATGAGCCCTTGGAGAGAGGAGAGAAAGGGGAGGTAAGGACTAGAGATAAAGACCCCTTTAATATGGCTGTCATCTAACCGAGGTTTTATAGAACTGAAACATCTAACAGGGATTTTAAGGTTGTTGGTTGTGGTATGAATGATGTAAAACCCTCATCTGCATAATATTCAATCATGTCATCCTTGCTCAGTAAAGCCTTTGTGAGAATGAATTTTTTTAATAAATATCACAAAGAGTGTTCTAGTTCCCATCTTGCTCAATATGCTGAAGAAAAAAGATGACATTGAAAGTTAAAAATATCTTGGGAATCGTAAAGGATGTGTCCCTAAAAATTAGTGTACATTGTGGGAAGCATTCTAGAGTTCCCCAAGCTATAGCATTGAAAGAGGTAGGAATAAATTATAAAAGAGGACCCTGTTCAATGTCAGAGATGCTCTTGACTCAGTGAACAGCACTACATCAACCAGAAAGTTTTCCAAACAAAAAATCTGAGTGTCGTTTGTTCATTGATGTATATGTACCACTTTCTAATGTATGTGTATGTGTGTGTGTGTGTGTGGATAGTTATTGAATGAATGAATCCCTGATTCCTCTCTCTGCCTGACCTACCTCATCCAAACAATACTTGAATCCTGTTGTTTCTAACCTCTTGTGTCTCCCAAACCTATCTTCTTTCCTCTGTCCCCAGAATTCAGGCTACGAACGTCTCTGGCTTGGATAAATGGAGCAACTTCCTACCTGGTCTCCCAGACCCCAGTCATTCCTCCTTCTAATCCATCGAATCCATCTACCTAAAATGCAAGTCTGATCAAGTCACCTCCCTGCTCAAAACTCTTCAGTGGCTCCTGAAGATTGTTCTCATACTTTTTAAAATGGCTTACAATGAGGTCATTCCCGACCTGGCATCATTTTAGCTTTCCGAACTTTTCACCTGCCACTCTCAACCTCACACAGTGTAGTCCAACGACACATCACACCGTATGCGCTCTTACCTCTGGGTCTCAACTGCTCCGTGTTTTCTTGGTCGCTGGGATTCAAACACGTGCTGTTCTGCCTTGGGACTTTTCCAGAGCACCCTTTCTTCCCCTCTGCATTCCCTAACCAGCTCCTACTTTGAGATCCTCCCTGAGACGTGCAGGTAGGTACTAGCCACTACTTCATCTGTCAAGTAGTCCCTGGCTCCCCTAACGTGTAGGTTAGGTCTCCCTCTTCTGTGTCTCCATTGCACCCTCTGTGTATTTTACCAAAGCGCTTGCCATCTTACACTGAGTTCGCTGGTTGGTTTGTGTGTAACCCTTGCTAGACTGATACAGCTCTGTGAGGGCTTGCGCTATCTTTGCATCAGCTGTAGTCTACTCGGGAAAACAACCAACACCAGTAATTTTAGCAGAAGGAATTTAATACGAGGAATGGGGCAGGTAGGCACCAGAGGACTGAAAAGGCAAAGATGGCAGCGCTGAGGTGGTGCAGGTATGTTAACCCCAGGAAGCAGCTACCACCACACCTAAGACTGTGAATGAAGGAAAAAGTTGGGGTACTGGAACCCCAAAGTCTGCATGCAGAGCCCTGCAGCGCTGGGACCCAGGTCTCCAGGGAAAGGATGCTGTCCAGCTGGTGCCGGTGTCTCAGTGCCTAGGACAGGGCCCCTTGGGGCTTAGAGGAGGGGACCCAGGGGCACAGGGCTGCCAGCTGGCTGGGACTGTTACCTCTTGGTGGCAGGGAGGGCGGGCTGGGGGCAGCGGTGGGAAATGTGATGAGGCTGATTTGGGGAGTGTGGGAAAACTGGAACTAACTGCTCCCGTCCGGTAAAAACCATTGCTGTGGTGACGCTGACGGGAACAGCAGCAACAGAAGACGCGAGTTTCCTCGCCTCCGTCCAGGCTCCCTTTGGCGCCCCCTGTTGGCAGAGCCTGCTGCCGGGACCTGGCTTGTGGACTCAGACTCAGGATAGCAAAGGGTGGGCGTGGGGCTGAGAGGTAAGTGCAAGGCAACGCGCTCCAGTTCACTGTGACTGGGACCTAGTAAGCACTCAGTAAATAATTACGAAATGAGTGAATGAATAGAAATTGAACATCTAAACCTCTGTTCCAAAAACCGACCAAAATGTCCAGAGAGAGGTACCAATGAAGGGAAAGCTCTGAAATTCTCTTAGGGCAGAAACCGGGGAACGGTACTAACCACACTTGTACCAGCCAATTACTGCGCGTGGTTACTGCTGGATAAAGGGCAGGCCCCACCCAAGTCAGGAAAGACCCTGTGCAGCCAGCCCAGCTGAGATCCCTTCAATGCAGATCAGGGAGCGGTGGTGGGAGAAGTCTGGGTGGCCCTGCTGTGTCAACAGCACCCCCAGACCGTGCTGGAGGGGTAGCAAGAAGCTCATGGTATAGGTTTTCTCTGACACGGCCCAGGCCTCCTCTGGTATCTTCGATGCTGAGTGAGCCAGGAGGACACAGTGTTGGGCGAGCTCTGAAGAAAGAGCAAAGCAGGAGATCTTTGGGGATCACTCTATTGACAGCCGAGTCTTCACCTTGAACTAGTGAGAACAACTGCAGAAAGCAGAGCTTTTAGCTAAAGTAACGACTCGCTTCAAACTGAGACAGTGCTTTCAGAATCAGAGGGACAATGCCAACCCCCAAGGAGCAGAGAGGAGACAAAGCCACAGGTGTCCACATAACAGAGCTCATCCCAATAGAAAAGCTTATGGAGAAAGCTTGTTCACGGGGCTGGAGTTTCAATGAATACAAAGAAAATAAAGCACATAAGTCAGTTCTCCCGATGGAAATGCCATGACTTTGGCTCCCTTCCATCTCTCTCTCAGGACAGGACCCAGGTGAATAAGAGGGGGTCCACAGGGGCTTCCATGGTTCAGTTTAGTGGAAATGATTTGTATGCCTTGGTCTGAACAGAGTGAAGGAGCAGGACATAGCTGGGCAAGCAAAAACAACACGTAATTTACTTTAGTACAGGTGGTCCCCAGGTTACGGATGAGATAACATTCTTGAGAACATCTTTACGTTAAATTTTTATGTAACTTAGATCCCTGATGAACAGCACATAAGCAGTAATAGTAAGAGCAGTAATACTATAATGTCTCATATGTGGGAGTAATAATACAATGTATTACTGTAATAATAGTAATAATACCTCTGTACTGTAATAATAAGTTACAGAAACTATTGTGCTCTTTCTTTTAATTCAAACAAACAGAACATAAAAACAAACTTATACAAGAAGTTTAGAGAGGAGATAGGAGAAATTTCAAAAAAGAATATTAAAGGTAAAAGATAAAAATATCTTGGGAATCGTAAAGGGTGCACCCCTAAGAATTAGTGTACATTGTGGGAAGCATTCTAGAGTTTCCCAAGCTATAGCATTGATAGAGGTAGGAATAAATTATAAAAGAGGACCCTGTTCAATGTCAGAGATGCTCTTGACTCAGTGAACAGCACTACATCAACCAGAAAGTTCTCCAAACAAAAAATCTGAGTGTCGTTTGTTCATTGATGTATATGTACCACTTTCTAATGTATGTGTGTGTGTGTATAGTTATTGAATGAATGAATCCCTGATTCCTCTCTCTGCCTGACCTACCTCATCCAAACAATACCTGAATCCTGTTGTTTCTAACCTCTTGTGTCTCCCAAACCTATCTTCTTTCCTCTATCCCCACAATTCAGGCTACGAACTCACATTAACACCTAATGTTGCGTCAATGTCTTGCTCACTGCAAGGGGCATTTCTGAGGCAAGAAGGCAGCTGACATTAATGGGAAGGTGATGAGGGAGACGGTGCTGGAGAGGACGGAGTGGGTGCTGGGGAATCAGGATTTGATTCTATTGTGGAGGATGGAGCTGACCACTGAAGCCAGTTTCTGGAAAAAGATATCAAGGGTTGTCTGCACAGCCTTTTTTTTTTTTTTAATCATAAAGTGGCCTTGTAGCAGCTGATGTTCTCACCAACTGAGCGGCAAACCTTTGTAAACTGCTCAATGTTAGGACCTTGCTCCTGAGGGTTAACAAACCCTGCTTTAATGATATCAAAGGCTTCAGCTCATTCTTTTGTCGTGAATTTTCTTGGCTCTGGATCTTCTGATTCTTCGTGTGCTTGTATTTCTTTCAGCAGCTTCTCTATCTAGCCATGACACTAGCAGCTAGCATAAAGATGCTGTGCTGAGGAACCCACTTATGCCACGTGTGTTTGTTTACATGCAAGGAATAAACCAGTTCCCAAATTAATAATTTAATTATTTTATAATAAATCAAACTTATTGGGAGCCTTGAGAGACCATTCGTAAGTACAGAATGCCGTAAGTCAGGTCATCTGTAACTCGAGGACTGCTTGTATGTAAAGCATTAAAGAAGGAAATAAACAAGCCATGCAAACAACAAAGAAGGAATCATTGAAACATTTACCATAAGGAACCATAAAATGTTTACACTTTGCCTACTTAGGATTTTTTTTAAGAGTGGAAATAAGATGACAAGATACTAGGTTAAGAATAAAAGTGTTATGGAAGATTTAAAGAAGAAGTAATATAGATATAGTTTCACTTCAGTGTTTATAGCAGGCATTAGAAGCAAAAACAAAAATAATCAGAGCTGCAAAAATTGAATTATATGGTATAGATAATGTTGATAAAAATCATCCATAATCCAGAGAAAGAGAACAAAAAGGAGGACACAATGGAAATTATATGACAGATAAAGGGTAGGCAGTGGAGATTCAATAAGATAGAAAATCAGCATTCCTGAAGAAGAGAACAAAATAAAAGAAACAAAAATATTTTCAAAGATATATGAAAAGAAAAATTTCTAGAGTTTAGGGAAGGTCTGAATCAAAAGAATTCACCAATTCTTGGGCAAAATTAACCAAAAGAAACAGACTAGTTCTAGTCCACTCATGTACTATATGTACTATATTTATTTGGTAGCATATCCAGATACTAGTCATATTCTGGTGACAATATTATTTCAAGAATAAAGAAACTTACTATCATCTAGATAGAATGAACAAGTCACTTCCAAAGAAAAAGCAATGGGTCCAATTTCAGATGTTTCTTTAATGTTAAATGCCAGAAAATAATAATAAATTTTTAGAAAATTCTGAGAGGAAAAGGTTGAGACACAAGAATGCTCTTGCGTGTAAAGCTGCTATTTCCAGGTTAAGGACGCAGCTACATACCAACATGGGGAGTATATGACCAATGTACTTGTCCTTAAAAATCTCCTCAGGGAGGTAATGAGCCAGGGAGAAAGGGATGAAGCATGCACAGCTGATAAACAGGGTCATGAGGGTGCAAAGAACTTGCCCCTGGGAGCTTGTCTTAGTCCATTCTGTCTACTATAACAAAATGCCCCAGGCTGGGTGGCTTATAAACCGCAGAAAGTTATTTCTCACAGTTCTGGAAGTTGGGAAGTTCAAGATCGAGGTAACAGCATCCAGTGTGTGGTGAGGCCCCCTTCTTGGTTCATGGATGGTACCTTCTGGCTGTGTCCTCACACGGTGGATGGGGAGAACTCTGGACTTCTTCAGCCCCTCATAAGAGCACTAATCCCATAAAGGCTCCACCTTCATAACCTAGTCACTCCCAAAGGCCCCACCTCCTACAACCATCATCACATTGGGGATTAGGGTTTTAGCTTATTAATTTTGGGGGAGACACACACATTCAGGCCATAGTAGTACTAAATTCATATGCATATAAATCATATCTGAATAATTGGAGTAAATGTTTTTACAAAAAATGCAAGTAATAAAATTATTGAAAGAAACAATAGAGACTATAAAAGTAATCATAAAAATAGAACAAGAGCAAAATTTCTAAAACCCTGGTAGGTACAGCAGAGGCAGGAGGCTAGGGGAGGTCGAAAGAAAGGAAAGGGGCTCAATTCTTCTGACAAGGAGAAGTCTATAATGACTGTTGCATTATTAAAGTTGAAACTCTAGGAAATTCGTATTTAAGTATGTTCTTTAAAGACTTAGAAGAGACTACCAGTAGAACTAAAATAGTGTGCTTTCGACGTGACCCAAGGGACAGTAAATGAAAGACCGTGCAGATGATATCTACGGAAGTGCTTTTCAAGCCATACTGTGCATGCAAATCTCCTGGGGTCTTGTTAAAATGCAGATTTGGATTCACTAAATGTGGAGTGGAGCCTGAGACTCTGCATTTTTAACTAGCTCCCAGGTGATGCTGCCGCCGCTGACCTACAGCCACCCTTGTAGACGAACTAGATGACAGCAGTGAGACCTCACACCCCTAAGTTCTGCAAACTCTGTTCATAGAAGCTTCCACCACACTAGACTTCTCAGCATACTCAGACACACTCTGCAGCTTCGTACCTCTATGCCCTTAGCCGCCCTGGGCCTCCTCTCAGGAATGCCCTCCCCTAACCCTCACTGTCAACACTCTACCAGACAACCTAAGGCAAGGTCTACTCAAATCATGCTTGCTCCGTAAGGCTAAATAATCATTCCTTTTACTTGACCGTTGTCTTATGGAATTACCCATATTCTACCACAGTGTAAGTTGTCTGTGTACATGTTGTGGTTCCCTTACAGAAAGGTAAGAATCTCAAGGTAGGAAGCCTGATCTATTTAAGTGTTTTCACATAATGCTGAAGCCATGGCTTCATTTATATTCATCACTCCAATGAATCAAGTTGAGTTCACTTAATTGAGAAATAAATGTGCA
>CAUYRT010051725.1:0-90283 GCA_963574885.1 Lepilemur ruficaudatus | reverse complement strand
GGTATGTGTATACCGTGGGGTATTATTTAGCTATAAGAAACAATGGTGATCTAGCACTTCTTGTATTTTCCTGGATATAACTGAAATCCATTCTACTAAGTGAAATGTCCCAAGAATGGATAAACAAGCACCACATGTACTGACCATCAAATTGATTTCACTGATCAACACCTAAGTGCACACATAGGAATAACATTTATTGGGTGTCAGGCAGATGGGAGTGGCAAGGAGGGGATGGATATATACATACATAATGAGTGTGATGTGCACCGTCTGGGGGATGGACACGCTTGAAGCTCTGATTTGGGGGGTAGCAGGAGGGGGGAGGAAGGGCCACATACGGAATCTAAACATTTGTACCCCCATAATATGCTGAAATAAAAAAAAGAAAAGATAAATATTTGAAATGATGACTATCCCAATTACACTGATTTGGTCATTACACATTGTATACAGGTATCAAAATACCACAAGTACCCTCAAAATATATACAACTATTATATATCAATAAAATAAATAAATAAAATTTTAAAATAATAAAAATTACTAACCATCAGGAAAATGCAAATTAAAACTACAATAAGATATCACTTCACACCTGTTAGAATGGCTACTATCAAAAATGACTATAGTTAACAATAATTTATTGTGTCTCTCAAAATAACTAAAAGAGTAGAACTGGAATAACACAAAGAAATGATAAATGCTTGAGGTGATAGATATCCCAATTACCCTGATTTGATCATTACACATTCTATGCTTGTATCAAAATATCACTCGTACCCCATAAATATGTACAACTATTATGTATCCATAATAATTAAATTTTTTGAAAAAATGATAAGGGTTGGCAAGAATGTGAAGGAAGTGGAATCCTTGCACACTGTTGGTGGGAATGTAAATTAGCACAGCCATTAGGGAAAACAGTAGAGGGTTCTCAAAAATCTAAAAACAAAATTATGGTGTAGCAATCCCACTACTGGGTATATGTCCAAAGTAAAATGAAAACAGTATATTAAAGAGATATCTGCACTTCCAAGTTCATTGCAGCACTGTTTAAAGTAGCCAAGATCTGGGATCAATCTAAATGTTCATCAGTGGATGGAATGGATAAAGAAAATGTGGTATATATTTTGGAATATTATTCAGCCTTTAATAAAGGAGGAAACCCTGTCTTTTGCAACAACATGGATGAACCTGGAGAACATTATATTAAGTAAAATAAGCCAGCTCCAGAAAGACAAATACCACATGATCTCACTTATATGTGTAATACAAAAGAGTTGATCTCACAGAAGTGGAGAGTACAGTGGTGGTTACCAGGTGCTGGGGAGAGGAGGCTGGAGTTGTTAGTCAAAGGACACAAAATTTCAGTTGGATAGGAGGAATAAGTTCAGGAGATCTATTGTACAACATGGTGATTATAGTCAATAACAACGTATTTGTATTCTTGAAAATTGCTCAGAGACCAGATTTTAAGTGTTCTCACCACAAAACAAATATATGAGGTAATGCGTATGTTAATTAGCTTGATTTAGGCATTCCACAATGTATAAATATTTCAAAATAACATGTATATCATAAATATATAATCTGTATTTGTCAACTTAAAAAGAAAAAAATTAAAAATAATAAGATAAAGGAACCTGCATTCAGGTTCAAAACTCAAATGAAAAATTGTAATAAACAGGTGCAATAAAAAATGGTTTCATAGCTCTTCAGTTGAAAATATTTCCTAGATTTGTTTTGCCACCAGACACATAGCCTACTGTGTGATGCAGATGTCTGCAAGCTGACACAGTCCCACTTAACTCTGTACCTCAGACCACTTCTAGAACAGCAAGTTCAATACTGGCATCATGTTCTATGAAGGAGGCTGACTAGGCTACTGGGGTATATTAAGCAAGTATACAGCAGGGTGGCCAGCCCAGTAACCAAAGAGTTAATGCCAGGCACAGCAAGGATTTCCATTCTGATCGGTTACTACCTGTGCCAGATGGGTTATTAATATCTTCAAAATTGAAATACCAAGAAAAGCTACTAATCAGGAGTGGGAATTGCCTGGAAATTATGTCAGAGAAAGAACCATTGAAGGAAGGTTCAAGGGATCTTTGGCTTTGAATGGAGAAGACTTGGGATGTGGTAGAGGCAGGAGGAATATGAGCACTGCCTTCAAATACATGAATGGGCTTCATGTGGGAAACAGATTAGATTTATTCCATGTGGCTCCAGCAGGAGGAATTACGCACAATGATTGGAAGTTACAATGAGGCTGACGTCAGTTCTATATAAGGAAAAACTTTCAAACCCCGATGCCTCCCAACAATGGAACTGACTTTGTAAGAGTTGTAAGCTTCCAGTACCAGCACAGGAAGGGAGCGATGATTCTGAGAACAGTGCTGCAGCTGCAGGTGCTTCTGCCCTGGATGGTCAACAAAAGAGATCAGTGGTTTCTGAACTTGAATGCTCATCTGAATTCTCCATGAAATTTTTTAATAGATTTTATTTTTTAGAACAGTTTTAGGTGCCGAGGAAAAAGCACAGAGTTCTTATGTACCCACACACAGGCTACCCACCCATCAGCATCCACACCAGAGTGGTATATTTGTTACAATTGATGAACCTACACGGACATTCTCACACCAAGTCCATAGTTCACATTAGGCTTCATTCTTAGTGTTATACATTCTACTATGGGTTCACTGTATTTATTGTTAATATATAATGACATGTATTCATTGTTATCAATGCACCTTTTTAAAGACTAGGCCTCCTGCTTCCCAACCCAAACCTACTAAATCAGTATCTCTAGGCATTGCAGTTTGGGATTTTGCATATTGTAAAGCTCTTTGATGTTGACACCCAGACAGGTTTGGCACCTTGCAATGGGTGATCTGTAAGGTCCTATTCAACCTTTACATTCTGTAATTCTAGTCAACAAAAATCACAATAACTTTGTTAAAGAGACAGTTGACTTTTGAAAACTGACTGGGGCTTAGAGGAGATCTACAGCATGTCAAGCACTATGCTAGACACCATTTAATTCTCACAACAACCCTATAAAGTAAATCTTAATATGTATTCCCATTTAATAGCAAGCAAAACTGAGTCCCAGACAGGTTAAGTAACTTCCCCTAGATCATGGAGTCAGTAAAAGGCAGAGCTGGGATTCAAACTGAGGCTATTTGATCCACATCTTTCCTTTATATCATTAGACCTTGAGAATTTTGAATAGTGACATGATTTAGGATTACAAATATTGTGGGTAAGAGGTTGGGGCTTTTGTTTGTTAGAATTTTTTAGTAACATATTTAGCACTTGGGAGGGATATTTTGTTACAGGATGACAAAAAAAACAGATGCAGATTTAATGCACTAATCAAAGTGCCTTACATCAAGCCATGGACTAACATAGCTAACACCTTTGCTCTATGAATGTGAAATGCTGCTCTAAGGGTTCTATGGTACCTAAACAAAATGCGTGGTGAATCATCCAAAATGAGAAAAAGGATGCAACCACATCTTTGCTCCTTATAATGTACGCCAGAACACAGAGGACATTTCCACATTTTTACAATGGAACCCTCACCCACTTCCTGAGCTACAGGAAAGAAAAGCATTAGCTTTCTAAAACTACATTCTGACCATTTCACAGAATTTGTAAATATAGTTTTATCATTATTAAGTGTATACATCCAAAAAAAAAGAGCACACATCTTTGAGCCAAACCTGGATTCATATCTGGGTCTACCATAAAATCTTGGGGAAATTACACACCTCTCTGGGTTAGTTTGTAAAATAGGGCTGATGATACTTTAATATCTGCTTCCCAGGGTTACCATGAGAATTAGATGAGATGCTGTATGTCAAGGAATTAACACCCCTTAATACTGAGTAAGCACTCAATAAGAATTCATCATTCATATTATTCTTATTAATGAGGAGGTCAAGTCCAACATGCTCTGTGAATCTCCTAAGCTCTCTAGCTAGGGTAGAAACCAATTATTGGTGTGTCCAGATCTCAACTGAGGAGTAAAGAGTGTGTGTATGTGTGTGTTTGTGTATGTGGGTTGGGGCAGGAAGGGGGGTGGTGTTAACCTATCCTCAGGTCTATGAGGATTTGCTCTCAACACTCAATTATAAGAATTTTAACATACCTCTAGGTCCTGGAATTCAAAAATTCTCAACAAAATACTAGCAAACCTAATCCAACAGCACATAAAAAAGATAATACACTACAATCAAGTGGGTTTCATTGCTGAGATGCAAAGATGATTGGTTGAACATATGCAAATCAATAAATGTGATTCATCACATAAACAGAATGAAGGACAAAAACCATGTAATTATCTTAATAGATGCAGAAAAAGCATTTTATACAATTCAGCATTCCTTTATCATAAAAATCCTCAACAAACTAGGCATAGAAAAAACATATCACAAAACAATAAAGGCCATTTATGACATACCTACAGCTAACATCATACTTAATGGGAAAAGTTAGAAGAAATTCCCCTAAGAACTGGAACAAGACAAGGATGCCCTCTTTCACCAATCATTTTCAACATAGTACTAGAAGTCCTGGCCAGAAAAATCAGGCAAGAAAAGAAATAAAAGGCATCCAAATTAGAAATGAGGAAATCAAATTATTTCTGTTTTCTGATGATATAATTTTATACCTAGAAAATCCCAAATGTTCCTTCAAAAAACTCTCAGATTTGATAAATAAATTCGGTAATGTTTCAGTATACAAAAATCAGTAGCATATTTATACACCAATAACAATCAAGCTGAGAATCAAATCAAGAACTCAATCCCACTTACAATAGCTACAGAAAAAATAAAATATCTAGGAATTAGGAATATATTTTAAAAAGGAGGTGAAAGATCTCTACAAAACACTGATAAAACAAATTATAGGTGACACAAACAAAGGGAGAAATATCACATTCTCATGGGTTAGAAGACTCAGTATCATTAAAATGACCATACCACCCAAAGGAATCTACAGATATAATAAAATTTCTATCAAAATATCAATGTCATTTTTCACAGAATTAGACAAAGCAATCTAAAATTCATATGGAATCAAAAAAGACTTTGAATAGCAAAAGCAATCCTAAGCAAAAAGAACAAACCTAGAGGCATCACATTACTTGACCTCATGTTATACTACAAGACTATAATAACCAAAACAGCATGATACTAGGATAAAAACAGACACATAGATCAATGTAACAGAATAGAGAACCCAGAAATAAAACCAAATACTTAAATCCAACTGATCTTTGACAAACTCGACAAAATATACATTGGGGAAGGGACACCCTTTTCAATAAATGGTGCTGGGAAAATTGGACTGCCATATGCAGGAGAATGAAACTGGACCCATATATCTCACTATATACAAAAATTAATTCAAGATAAATTAAATGCTTAAATGTAAGGCTTCAAACTATAAAAATACTAGAAATAAACCTAGGAAAAAGTTTTCTGGATATTGGTCTAGGCAAGGAATTCAAGACTTCAAAAGCACAAGCAACAAAAACAAAAACAGATGAATGGGACTTAATGAAACTAAAAATCTTCTCCACAGCAAAACAAATAATCAACAGAGTGAATAGACAATCTACAGAATGGGAGAAAATATTTGCAAACTGCAAACTATGTAGCCAACAAAGGACTAATATCCAGAATTTACAAGGAACTCAAACAACTCAACAACAACAACAAAAATAACCCCATTAAAAAGTGGAAAAAGGACACAAACATATTTTTCAAAAGAAGACATATGAAAATATACTTGACTTCACTAATCATCAGTGAAATGCAAATTAAAACCACAATGATATATCCTCTTACACCAGTAAGAATGGCTATTACTAAAAAGTCAAAAAATAATAGATGTTCATGAGGATGTGGAAAAAAGGAATGCTTATACATTGTTAGTGGGAATAAAAATTAGTACAGTTTCTGTGGAAAACAGTACAGAGATTTCTCAAAGTACTATAACTAGAACTACCATTTGATGCAGCAATCCCACTATTGGGTATTTACCCAAAGGAAAAGAAATCATATAAAAAAGATATCTGCACTTGTATATTTATCACAGCACTATTCACAATAGCAAAGATATGGAATCAACCTAAGTGTCCATGAATGGATGATTGGATTAAAATGTGGTGTGTGTGTGTGTGTGTGTGTATACACACACACACACAATGAAATAATATTTAGCCATGAAATCATGTCCTTTGCAGTAACATAACCACACTAGAGGTCATTATCTTAAGTGAAATAATTCAGAAACAGAAAGTCAAATATCACATGTTCTCACTTTTAGATGAGAGCTAAATATTGTGTACACATAGACTTAGAGTGTGCAATAATAGACATTGGAAACTCAGAAGAGTGGGAGGTGGGAGAGGAGTAGGTGATGAGAAATTACTTAATGAGTGCAATGTGTGTTATTTGGGTGATGGATACGCTAAAAGCCCAGACTTCACCATTACACGATATATCCATGGAACAAAACTGCACTTGTATTCCTTAAATTCATACAAATTAAAAAACTATTATTAATCAGGGAATGACTACATAAAATACCATTTTAAACCCATTCAATTGGCAAAAAAATATTGAGAATCTAACAATACTTGGCATTGTCGGGGATGTATTATAGATCCACAGACTCTTCTATGTATTGCTAGAAGGATTGTAAATTGGCTCAATCACTTTGAAAAATAATTTGTCATTATCTCATGAAGTTGAATATTCACATACCCTCTTTCTTTCCTAGGCATATACCCTTATGCCAGTACTCCAAGAGAAATGTTCAAGAATATCTGTAACAGCACTGTACACAAAAGGCAAAACCTAGAAATAATCCAAAAGTCCATCAACAGAATGGATTTAAAAAAAAAAAAAACTATGGCAGTACAGTGGCTCACATCTGTAATCCTAGCACTTTGGAAGGCCAAGATGGGAGGATCACGTAAAGCCAGGAGTTCAAGACCAGCCTGAGCAACAGCAAGACCCCTTCTCTACAAAAAATTTTAAAATTAGCCAGATGTGGTGACATTCACCTGTATTCCCAGCTACTCTAGTGGCTGAGGTGGAAGAACGCTTGAGCTCAGGAGTTTGAGGTTGTAGTGAACTATGATCATGCCACTGCACTCTAGCCTGGGCAACAGAGCAAGACTCTGTCTTACAAAAAAGAAAAAAAAAACTATAGCAATATACAATATGGATGAATCGTAGCAATATGGTATTAAGTTAAATATGCCTCAAACGATTATATACACATTATGACACCTTATTTAGGAATAGATATAGATGCAATAAATCTATATTGAAAAGAGAGAAAGCATGAGAAAAGAAAAACATGAGATTAAAGGTGATGCTTCCTCAGGAAAACAAAGGCAGGAATGGGGTGGTACAGGAGACGGATACCATTTAATACAATGTAAGTTATTATCAAGAATTTAGCTCTTGGCTGGGCACAGTGGCTCACGCCTGTAATCTTAGTACTCTGCGAGGCCAAGGTGGGCAAATCGCTCAACGTCAGGAATTCAAAACCAGACTGAGCAAGAGTGAGACCCTGTCTCTACCATAAATAGAACGAAATTAATTGGCCAACTAAAAAAATATATATATCTACATAGAAAAAAAAAAAATACCCGGGCATGGTGGCGCATGCCTGTAGTCCCAGCTACTCGGGAGGCTGAGGCAGGAAGATTGCTTGAGCCCAGGAGTCTGAGGTTGCTGTGAGCTGCGCTGACGCCATGGAACTCTCTCTAGCCCAGACAACAGAGACTTTGTTTCAAAAAAAAAAAAAGAATTTAGCTCTTATTTTTGATGATGGGTTTATGAATGATTATATAATATTAATAATGGTAGATGGACAGACAAAAGCAGGCCATACATAGAACAATGGTGAGATTGTATCATGAGCCATGCATTGTTTTCTCCAATTCTGTGCACTTGAAGGCAAAATCAAGATTTAAAAAAAAAAAAAGGGAGAAAAATAAATTTTAAATACCTACATATAGTGGACAACCCAACAGTGTTAAAGTCTAGATGAAAACTATTGCTTTTATCATGCTTCTCACATCAAAACACCTGTATTAAATTGTTTTTCAGTATTATCCTACAATTTTTTTAATTTTATGTTCTAGCCAAGCCAAATGTAAATCTGATAGTTGTCTAACTTTCTGCAGTTTTTTAAGTAAAGAGAATATTATTTATCATTTTTATGTTGCAAGTGACACAATAACTACCAAACCAAACAAAATATTTCAAGATTTTTTTGGCACAATTGTACCATTTATGAATTTCCTACTCAAACCCAATTAATTTGAATGGAGAAGAATCAGCTGTGAAAAACATGGAAAACAAATAAAAGAAATTTTTATATCCCTAATCAGAAGTATAAGCAATGAAATCACCGCTTTGAGTAAAAGCTTTACCATGTCAAAGTAAAAAAATAAAGTATCTTGGAATTTGCTGAGATGATTGTTATACTAAAACATGAGTACAAGGTTTTATAAAATGTGTTCTTTTTCATCTCCTCAATTTTGATTATTTCCAATACTACATATTCAGCAGAATGTCTTTTCTCCAAATTAAAAGTAATTTTTAAATAACTCAAAGAACACCACAGAATAAAATTCAATGACTTTATAGTACTCTGCATAAAAGCTCAAGCAGTGAAAAAATAGAAGTTTGTTATGCTAATGTCAAAATCATGACAAACACCACCCCTAGTTTGCTTACATTTTTAACAAGTCTTTGTATTAGCAGAAACTAATGCTTTTTTACATATACTATCATCTTTTATTTTCGATTCAATTTGCTTATATAAAAAATGTTATTTTATTATGAAGAATGTTACTTGAATATTAACAGTTATGCTTCTAAATAAAACATTTATCTGAAAGCAGTTCCATTTTCAAAAAGGCCTAATATTTTGGAGCACTTAATATATGCCAAGCGTTTCACTGGCACTTACTACTTTGGACCTGGTATCTCATTGTTTTAAAACACTTGGAGAGCAGATGACTATGTGTTTTTCAAAGATCTATAATGGATCACGTTGTGAAAATGTAACCACTAATTATTCTTGCAAGGATGCTTACTATTGACAATACTAAGTGACATGGCATGCAGAAGAACATGAATACTGCCCTGGCATTTCGTAGTAGGAAACTGTTGTGCTGGGACCTTACCACTTTCACAAGAATATATCACAGCAGAAACAATTACTATCCAGGGAAGAATTTATCCTCTGTCTTTCTTTAGGATCCTTGATAAAACCCTGAAGCAGAGTGTTGGCCTGTGATGAAGTACCCAGGGCCATCCTGCACAGTTGTGCAGTGTGTGCTCAGTACAAGGTACCCTGTGGGACCAAAGTAGGTACTGGATCCACTAGCGTGGATTCAACCTGCAGCTTTTCCCAATTAGTATACCTGGAAGAGGCATCTTTTTGTAATTTTCTGCCTAAAAGGAGCACATTTTTCTAATTCACATGGAAATTCTGTGTATATTCGCTGAGGCTCTGACAGGTTCCAGCTGGAACTGCCTAGAGCAGGGATGAGAAACCTGCGGCCTTAAGGCTACATGTGACCTTCTAGGTCCTTAAGTGCAGACTTTTGACTGAATCTAAATTTTACAGAACAAATCCTTTTATTTTTATTAATACATTTTTGTTTACCTTTTTAAATTTTATTTTTAAAGTGAACATATTTAAAATACCAAAGAATAAAATAAGTTTCAACAAAATAATCCTCCCAGATTGACCGGCATGATTAGAACATTTGTAAGCCATAAGGGCTAAATTGAAGGCTGCTACTGTCATGATTTAATTCTAACTTCCCCTGCCTGACTGGCGCCACTACTGCATGAGGCTGGTTAGTGAGAGTTTATGGGAGTCGAGTCATGCCAGTCTGTTATCATCTTCTGACAATTGTGTTCTCTGTTTCTGTTTGAAGTGACATTTGTGAATAGTTGCACAGCTCAACCGTATTTTTTAATTCTGTCTGCTTAACAGCGCATCATATCCAAGAAGAGCACTAGAAGAACACTGAAGGAAGAAAACAGTTATTTAATGAGGATTGAGAATTGTAAAATTACCTTGTCTCTGATAAAGTAAAATGATTTGCTTGCTTTGTGATACTGCAAATCAATGTTAAAGAAATTCAATGTTCATCAGCATTATAACATAAGGATCACAAATATTTTAAACTGGAGGGAGAGGCATGAAATGTTGTATTGTAGAAGTTAAAGGATAAAAAGCAAAAGCAAAGACAATTCTTTCAAGCCAGCAATAATACCTGGAAATAATACCACTGAAGCAACTTAAAAAGTAGCTTATGTACTCAGGAAAAAAGGGAAGCCATTCAGTGATGTAGAAATTGTGAAAGAAAGCATTGTCGAAGGTGTAGGATGCTGATACCCTGAGAATGTTTCAAAGTACAAACAACTACCTCTTTGAAGGAGAACCATAACTGATCAGCAGCATGAATTAGCCTTCAACTTAATAGAAAACTTCATGCAATACTCCAAAAGGAAAATAGATAAGATGAATCAACTGATACGACTGACTCAACACAGGTTTTATACTTCATTCAAGTCATAACGGAAGGTTTTCTTTGCCATGAAGAGTTAGTTGCTTTGGGCACTCTTGCAAATAGAACATAGTCAATAGGTATCTTCAACAAATTTCAAGATAAATGTAGAGAAATTGGACTGAGTTTGGTAAATTTAGTGACTGTATGTACAAATGGTGCCCCTTCCATGACAGGAAAACATGAAGGGTTTATTGAACAGTTAAAAAAAGAAAGTATTAACAGATACAGATGTTCTCATTTCTTTTCATTGTATCTTGCATCAGCAAAATCTCTATGCTAAAACTACTATTTTAAGTGACAGTTTGCAACAAGTTATAAGTATTGTTAACTATATTCCTACTAATGCAACAGCAGTTGTCAGTTTTGTAACATGCTAAAGTTGAACCATGAGTACAAATAGTATTCAGTGTGGATTTGCCATATCATTCTAAAGTACGTTGGTTATCACAGGGACAGGTGTTAGCTAAAATTTTATCTCTGTGAGAACTCAGATAGTTAAATTTTATGAAGAACAGGATTAGCAATGTGAATTATTGAAAGAAGATTTCTATAGGACTGCAGCATTTCTGTGTGATGTCAAATCAAAATGACTTGAATATTTCTCTGCAAGGTAAAACTAAGTCTATATAGGATATATGGCAAAAAATCCAAGCATTTCAAAAAAGTTATCTTTTTCCAAAACACTTCTTCAAAAGGAAATTTCAGATGAACATTTTCCCTAGTGAGCAAAGGTCACTGACGAGCAGGATGATATATGCAAATCATTTGAAGAATACACAGCTGTTATAGGCCTATTAATTGGAGAATACAATGAGAGGTTCACTGACTTTGAGAATCATGACATCACACTCAAACTAGCATTTCAGTCTCACGTAGTTTATATTACCAAGGCACCTAAAGAACTACAGATTGAATTGATTGAGCTCTCAGTAGACGACATTTTAAAGTCATTGTTTGATGCTAAGAAAGATCCAATTGAAACAGGGAAAAATGCAGAATACCCACGCCTTTGACAACATGCCCCAAAAATGCTTTCTTGCTTTTCAACTACTTATTGCTGTGAACCTACACCCTCTTAACTAACCCAAATTAAGACACCCATAAGGTCACAAATGACTGGTATCCATCCAGAGGATCAACAGAAACTGTGGACCTCCATGCTGCAACTGCATATTCAAACGCTTTCCAACAAAAAGTAGACAAAACAGACTCATTAAAAGGTGATTAACTTTAAAATTAACAAACAGTTTTCTTTTGAAATTATTAAGTACATAGTAGTTAGATTTTTACAAAAATAATGTACATTTTTTAAGTATATCTAATTGAACCTTCTTCAATGCAGCCTTATTTGATTACAGCTAAATTAATGTGGACTTCCAACATGAAAAAGATCCTCACCTCTGGCCTAGAATCTAATACCTCTGATGAGTTCTGGGTCACTCTTGGCTCTGAATATGAGAAGATAATGTACTAGTGAGTTATTTTGACAACCCTAATGCTAATCACTCAGAGAGGTTGCACCTGCTTCTAGCAGAGCAACGCAACTGAAGCTAAAACAAAACCGAATCCCTTCTCCTGTAGCTCTACACAGTTATAAACTGGTTCTAGTTAATTTGAAACAACACATGCGCCAGTGCTCCAATTAAAAGGGTTTCAAGAAACATCCAGAGCCCTCCCTACTAATGCCCTATAAACATCTCTGCCACCCCCTATTAGAAATATCCATTAGTCACACATTGGGTGAAGTCACCAAAAAAATCCTCCATTAAAATACTTAACATTTGTTGCCTATAAATTTATAGTATACAAACTTATTAATATTTCCCACCCTCATTAGCAAACCTTGAGGAAATAGGACAAACATCAGTAGCTGTATTTTATGTAAGAAGAAATTGAGGGAAACAGATTTGCCAGACACAGGTAATAAATGGCACAGTCAGAAATGGAAACCAAGTTTCCCAACCAGTGTGCTTCACTCAGATATCATGCTGTTCTCAGAGGTCTATGAGCACATGCTCAATGTATTTAACAGTACAAGTCCAAAGTTAGAGAACAGTAGGGTTGGGAAACTTTAGCAGGGACTTTTCAGGCTTGGAAGTGGAGACACAGTGGAAATCTGTGATAAACCAGAGGGCAAATTGAGGGACCCCATTGCCTGAATTGTGTTGGAAAAGGTTTGAAGCACACCAAAAATAAAATGGAAGGGCTGAATTTCCTGAAGTCTATGGAGGGAAAGGTAATGTATGTCAGCCAGAGGGACAAGCAGGAGCAAGTTGGAAGGGCAAGAAAGCCTGGGATGTGCTTAGGGAATAATCCAGTTTGGACGGAGCAAAGAGTGCAGGGAAAGACTGGGAAAGTAGGCTGGGGTCACAGCACAGAGAGCTTTGAGTAACATTCTAGAACCAGGTGGACCTAACCCAGCTGGTAAGCAGTAAATTCTCTGAATATGGGAGTAGCGTTATCAGAACTGTGTTTTTGGACAATTAACTTGGTGACAATGTATAGGATGTGTGATGAAAGGAAAGCCAAAGGCAGGGAGACCAGGTGTGGCGCCACAATAGTCCAGGTGGGAGGAAGTGAGGAACAGAGCTGGAATCAACGCACAGGAATGGAGAGGAAAGTTTGGGCATAAAGGACATTGCAGAGAGAAATATGGTTACTAAGATTTGATGCTTAATAAAATAGGACCATGAAAGAGTAAGAAGAATTAAATACAAATCTTAATTTTCAAGTCTGTGTGACTGAGGAATCATGTGTTCGTATAAAGTAAGCAATAGTATATTTCCTGCTTAAAAAAGAAAAAGAAATTATTAATTTCTTGAATTTTGTCCTAGCTGACATGTATAAATCCATCAAAAATGAGGTTCCCAATCAAGTTATTAATCTCTGCCTGCTAGGGGAAAGATAGCAATGGTCCTTGGAAAGCCTCCATTAAAAAGTATCTCACTTTTATCTTACCACTAAGAGATTCACTCTAGTTAGAATGTTCCTCTTTTAAAATGCAAATGTACCCTGGAAGAGTTGTTCCATTATTCAAATTAAAGTGTAAATGACAATAACTATTTGAGATGAGGCACAATGTGAGATTAGCATTTAGTATTCCCATTTACAGAAGAGTAAGCTATGGCTCACAGCAGTTAGTAATTTGCCCAATATTACAGAGCTAGAAAGTGATATATTCAATATTTTACCAGTTCTGTCTGATCCCAACATCTGTGCTCTTTCCATTGTATTAGTAGATTTCTCTGTAGCATCAGACGATCAGGGAGAGCTATTTTTTCTGTGAAGCACAGCAGCACAAGGAGGAGAAGAGTAGTAGTTTTTCCAAAGTTAAAAACTGTGCTGCATCACTTCTCTGATGTTAATTACCAGAATGAGAATTATATGGTTCTCTTCCTGTGCTGAAAGGGGTAATGCATACAATTTAAGATACTAAGATACTCTTAGATGTTAAGATACTCTAAGATGCTAGGACACTCTTAGCATCTACAGTGAAAGAGAAAAATCTCTCATTTGATAAGAATAGTGATCACAAACTCAAATTTCCGTAGAGCCCAGGCAAATATATAGATGAGTGAAGTGGGCCAAGTGCAAGCTATAAATTGGCAATTGATGCAGGCTCCATTTTACAGATACCAATAAGAAACAATAGACAATTGGTTGAAAGAGAGAGTGTAGGCCCCAACTAAAGTAGGAACAGTAACAGCTCTAGCTAGTTTTTGGCAGGCAGAACTATGAAGCAGTATTGTCAAATTATCTACTTTTTAAAAAAAAGCCAGAAATTTAGAATAGTGTATAAAATCATCCAAATTTTTTAAATACCAACAACTAATTCAAGTTGAAAATACCATGCAAGCCAGGACTGTATATGTTAAACCAAACACACCACTGGCTGGTTATAGGCCACGCACCACCAATTTTTTACCTCTGAAATGTAAAAATATATGATCTTGATGGTACTGTTGAAGTGTTAGTCAAAAATTTGCTGAGTTGGAACACTATCATATATTAGATAATGCCTTTTTTCTAGGAGCAGGCTATCTACTGAGAACACAGGAAAACCTATTTAATTCCAGTTAAGTAGGAATAGTCAAAAACATTGTGCTGAATAAATAACAAATAAGAACATACTGAGATATATCCATTCTCCTGAGAGCTATCCAAACACCACACGATGATGTGAGATAGCTGAGTGAGCCACCTTTGCTATCCATAAGTCAGCACCAATTATGTGTCAGGCTCTGTTCTAAACTCTGAGGATCAAGCAGTAAACAGCAAGATACTTGCCTGCCTGGAGTTTACGCTCTAATATTATAGATATTGTCATGCAATGAGCATGGCTATGAAGAAAAATAATGCAGGATGTGGCAGTAGGAAGAAGAGAGAGTAATCTGGGAAGCCTCTCTGAGAAAAGGTCCTTTGATGGAGAATGGAATGAAAAGTAGAACTGAGTCATATCTAGGATGGGAGCATCCCAGAGGAGAAAACAGCAAGTACAAAGTTGTGAGCGAGGTGGGAGACCGGAACAGTTAGGCCATGTAGGGTAGTAGGGAGGCTGGTGAGTGATGAGTTTGGGTGGTAGCAAAAGGACCTGATCTACAGAGCCCTGTAGGGCATGGGAAGGACTTTGCTCTATTCTAATTGTAATGAGAGGCAGAAGCATGAAGCAATCTGATTTATATTTTAAAAGTTTCATTTCTGTGGGCTTTGAGTGGAGAATGTCCTACAGGGGTCACAAGGGTGGAATCAGGGAGACCAGCTATGGAGCTACTGCAGTGGTCCTGGGCAGAGTGGAAGTCCTTTGGACCACTGCAGTTGGCAGTGGTAGAGATGGTGAAGGTAAAGTTAGCAAGATTTGCTGATGGATTAGATGTGGGGATATGAGATAAAGAAAGGATCAAGAATGACCCCAACACCTTATGCATAAGCAGCTGGGTAGACAGTGGTATCACTTGCTGAGTTCTTTCTTATACAAGGAAAGAACAAGTTTCTTTTTAGGGGAAGAGGAGATGTGGAATTAAGAGTTTCATGTTGAAAATATTGAATATGGGATGTCTATTTAAACAACCAAGTGGAGATGAGTAGACAGCTGAGTGTCAGAGTCTGGAACTCTGGGGACGAGCCAGCACTGGGGCTAGAGAGTATTTAAAGCCAGGGGTGTGCATGAGATAACCTGGAGGGGAGAGAGAAGTTACAGGGAGGGGAGCTGTAAGAACAAGCCCTGGGGCTCTTGACAGAGGTAATGAAAAGGAAGGGGATCCAGATCTGAGACAGGAATGTGGGCCAGTAGGACAGACTCAGAAGCGGAAGTGCTGGCGTTCCAGAAGCCAGGTGAAGCAAGGGTTCCTGGGAAAGAGGGAAGATTGATGTTGAATGCCATGGAGAGGTGGAGGGAAATGAGGACTGAGAACTGACTGTGGAATTGATCCACAAGAAGCACACTGGAGACCTGGATAAGAAGAGTTCCAGCACCATGGAGGGGAAGGAAGTCGACTTGGAGTGGGTGCAAGAGAGCCTGGGAAGCAAGGAGATTGAGACAGCAGTACAGCAGATTTTTGTGAGGAATTTATTTTAAAAATACATCCCAGAGGAGAAACACATTAGAATGCATGCCAGAAACCTACATTTGTATCTCATGACTTTGAAAGAAGACAAGATGGTTCTTCATGCAGATGACCCCTTACTATGGAAGATGGATCGGTAGTGTCTTAGTCAGTCTGAGCTGCTATAACAAATTACCAGACTACATGGCCTAAACAACAAACATTTGTTCTCACAGTTCTGGGAGCTGACAGTCCAAGATCAGGGTGCCAGCATGGTCAGGTTCTTGGCAAGGGCCCTCTTCCTGATTATGTTTTCCATGGCATTTTCTTGGTTCGTGCCTGCACGGAGAGAGACAAATTTCCTCTCTTCCTCTTTTTATAAGGGTACTAATCCCATCATGGGGCATAATCCATCTTGACCTTATCTAAATCTAATTACTTCCCAGTGGTTCCACCTCCAAACATCATCGCACTGGGGACTAAGGCTTCAATATACAAATTTTGTGGAGCCACAAACAGTCCATAGCCATCAGGAGATGAGTCCCCTACGGCTCTCTCTTTAGCCTCTTAATCCTTTACTTCTAATCCCTTGGAAAATCTCCATCTCCCAAATCTTATTTCTCTCCCTCTCCTCTCCTTTGTCTTTCCTTATGTAGGCCCTCTCATTTCACAACTGATTACGTATCTCCCCTCCACCTTCTCTCCTCCTCTGCAAACCACCTGCAAGAAGCTAAAAAGCTATTCTAGGTCAAGAGCTAGATCCCTTGGGCCCTCTCAGCCTGTAACCCATCCCAGAAATGCCTCTAGGCAAAATTATTGTCTTTCTCCCAAGACATCTAAACCAGGCCCAGGTTGGAGCAAAGTTCGTGGATAACTCTTCCCCCTGTCCTGGTTTGTTTCTTCAGTCTCCATAGCTGTCACTGAAATCTGACCTCTGCAAACAAGGTAACCACACGCAAGGACTCCAGTTCTGAAGGCCAAGCTGGGGGTGGGACAGGTCACCCCCTCTCTCTCTTTCCCCAAGTGAAAAGTGGGGGGGGGGAGTGTCTCAGTTATTTTACCATTGCTGCCCCCTCCCTTCTCAGCCTACTTAGGTCCATGTCAGGGAAGTAGTGAAAACAGTCATTGCAGACACAGCTAGCACAGGTCTCCGAGGAGCCTTAAAGGCAGACCTTGCTAGATGTATTCTGGCCCTTCAGCTAACTTGTTTGAGAGTCACTGACATTTCTCTCAGGTTCAGAGCCCTAAGACACTGCTTTTTCTGATGACCACCTAGATTTTCTGGTATTGATCAAATTAGAATGTGTCTCAGAAAATCTATCCTCTTGGGACCAGAAAGGAAAAAGGAGAATGAATGAAGAAAAAAGGCAAATGTACAGATATCACAAACAGCCAGGAACATTTCTGGACAGAGGGGTCTTTTCTGATAATGGTAAATGGGTTAAAAAGCCATCTCATCAGATCAGTGGAGCAAATGAGCAACCACACGTGTGAGCCAGTAGTATTGATTTACCCCTGTTATGCTTTAATGATATTTTGAAGGAAAAAATATACCTGTGCGGAGGCACATAACAGCAGCCAGCTTTTCTGGGATGCCAACCAAGAGTCCCACAAATAAATTGCCTAAAATTGATAGCAGAGATACTTTTGTTTAAACTTTATTGAAATAGAAATCTAAAGTCTTTGCACATGTAACATGTGAGACCAGGAAATTTGTCTTTTCCACTCATTAAATAGTTAATATCTTAGCTAATTCAATAACAAGTTCACCAACTGAAGCAAAATCTAGAGTTGCAAACTAGCCCTAAAACCCATAAATCTTCTACATTGAGAAACAAGCTAGACCTCAGTTTTTTGCCTCAAAATACTAAGACATTTTTAAAGACTCCAAGATCATTTTAAATTATTCTATATCTAAGAAAAAAATATGTTCCATTGGATCAGGTCTATTATATAACCACTGTATTCACAAAGTCTCTCTTATTAAGTGAAGGGATTGCAGTGCTAGTATATTGACCAGAGGAAAAAAAGACTCAGGTCCAAAAGGAACCTAGCACATTTTACAAAAAGGAAACCACAGATGGAAACGGTTACTGCTATGGACACTGGGCTGGGCCACAAGGATAGTGAAGGTGGGAAGAAGTAACAGCAAGGCCACCAGCCAGTTCAGGGGGAAGGGGGGAAATGGTTCACCTATCACTGTCCCTTTTACAGCGTTTTCTGTCTCCCGCTAAAATTTGTTGTCTTCACAGTGACCCAAGCTCCTCTTGAAACTTCCATGAAAACATACTGAGACATGTTGATAACTCAAAGATTTCCCATAATTTTCAGAAAATGGGAAGACCAAAGCGATTAAGCCCACCTTGCAAAGACAGCAATTGCAAAATGAAATAGGAAATGTGTTTCAATAGGCCCTGAGTCCAAAGGCCAACAGACTGGGCTTCAAAGGGCTCTGTTAGTATAAACAGATGCACTAGAATGCTAACCCACACCAAAAATATACATTCAAAAATAACAGAGTCCAGTGAGCAACACAACCTCAGATCAGTCAATAAACACCCTCCTCTTCTAGAAAGACAGGGAAGAGGAACTACAGAAAGACACTGGTGGTAATCAGCCAAATATATATACCTTTTGCAAACGTTGAGCTTATACAATGATATGGAAAAGACAATCTCTAGAGGAAAACTTAAGCATTCCTACATGCTAACTGAGCAGTTCATGAGAAAGCGACTTCTCATTTCCAATGATGTTGAAACACTTTTTCCAAGAAGTCTTCTCTCTGACTAATGCGAAGAGACCTGTAGCAAATCACTTCTGAAGTTCTTCCCTCGGGCAAAATTGTAAACTTGGTAAAATACATCTTACAGGCTTTTGCCTCCTTCCTCAATTCTAGGCGCTTTGAGTTTACTATGGCTACAATACACGTCTCCATCCCTAGGATCTTACTAGGGTGTGAACACACCTCATCCCCTGCATATTCTCCTACCTTTCCCTCCCATGGTTAAACGTATTCATTCATCCTATGTTCTATTCCCTCAACCAAAGTCACAATGAATTAGTCATATAAACAAATTGGCCCTTGAGCCACACCTCTAGCCTAGAAAAATATCTGTAATCTTGTTTAAGTGCTTATTTTTGTCAAAAGACATTTGACCAGACTGGGTGACCTTCAAATTCTCTCCCAATTCTAACATTATAAAATTATATGAGTAATTCTGATCAGAAAAAAAAACAAACCTTGGATTAAGCTAATTGGTAAATTGACCTTTTGGGGTCCTTGAAATTAGACTATTTGTGTTGTTGCTATTGGGTGTAAACATGCCACATCTGCTGGTTGACCTTCAATCAAAAGGTTTAATGGCAATTTTTAGAGGTTATTATTGCATGTCTTGTTGAATATTCTATATCCTATGATGAATTGAAGATGACCCAAATTCTTTGCTTTTCTTACCATCCAAAAGTGAGTCTATTTTCCCTCCAACACAGAATCAGGCTGGCCTTGTGAGTTTATTAATCAATAGAAAGTAACACTTTGCCATTTATGGCCTGGGTCTTAATGGGCATGGAAGCCTCTTTGGAACCCTAAGCCACAGTATAAAGTAAAGACGTTCAAACACTCTGCTGCAGAGAACTATGTGCAAAAAAGAAAGAAAGATAGATTTCTGGCCATCCCCAGCTGTTTCAGGCATCTCAACTGAGATGCCAGATGTAAGTAAAGCCATTATGGATTCCTAGCCCTAGAAAACCTCCAGACAACTGTAGCTGCATGAATAACCCCAGACAAGGCCAGCAGAAAAACCACTCGCTTGAGCTCATCCCACAGAGGGTTGTTATTATTTTAAACTACTAAACTTCAGAGTGGCACTTGCTTCAGCAGCACACATACTAAAAATTGGAATCGTACAGAGAAGATTTGCATGACCCCAATCATAATTAAAATAAAAACCTTCAGAGTGGTTGTTACACTGCAATGAATAACTGAAGCACCTCTCTACAAGCTGGATTAATCCTTTCTTTGAACAAAGAAGGAATGAATAACAGATAAAAGAATTTTTAAAATAAAGTTTCCAATCTATTATCATAGGCCTTTCACCCTCCAGCACACATTTACTCTTACAATGGCGCATCCATAAACCCATTCTACACTTTCTCAGCTATACACTTGTCCTTAGTATCTGTTGCCATTCGTGGAGTCATAAATTGTAAGCACCTGCTGGCCAAGAGCCAGAAACCCCAATAGATGTCTCAGAAAGGCTTTTTAGTAATAACTTCAGTCAAGGCCTTCAGCAATGATCAGTGCTGTTTCCTATAAGCCTTGCTACTTTTCTACACCGAGAAGTCTAGAAATGGAACCTCAGAGAAAAGCTCTACTTTAAAAGCCAATGTCATCTCTTTGACTTTAAAGAGCATTGAAACCATAAGCCCCCTCAGTGTTCTTCTCACAACAACAAAATACATTATAATTTGGCCACAGGATTATTCTACAGGAGCATTTTTTATTGGTTTGATTATGAGCTTGGTTATTCCTAAAGGGAAATTTTAAATTCCTCTCCCATGCCTTCATGTGTGACAAATTCCTGACACCTGTGTGGAGACTCCTAACCAGAAGGTTATGTTCTTGTCTTGCCACCCTAAGCTGAGGAGTCATTCTGAAAGAATCCATGGATAACAGAGATTACAGTGTGCTTGTTTCAAGAGCTTAAAGTTTGCAAACCTTCATCAGAATTCCACTAGGCCCCTCGTCATCTTTCGTAAGTCCAAAAAAAAAAAAAAAGTGAAATGTTGATTTAATTTTTTTATAAAATTTTCAAAGTTAAGATAGTATGCATTTCTTTGGGGTAAAGAATATCCAATTTTTATTCTATATATGTCTGAATCATTGGGTTTTTTAAAGAATAAATATGCATTATTTCAGTAATTTTTTTAAAAAAGTATGATCAGCAGAGAATACAGAATTAAATTATGTATAAAATTTTGTATTATTTTTTTTCATTCCTTCTGGAACAGGCGTAGCATAAGTCAGGAAACTGTGAGGTATATAATGAAGGTAGAGAGACCTGTTATACATGTCAACAAAGGACAAATATTGTTGTGCTTTATCATTTTTGGGGGTTTTTTGTTTACTAATCAGCTGAATTTAAGATTCACGTCATGCTTTATCTTAATGCAACAATGATTAACTTATAAATACTCTCTCAACGCATCGCGTCCTTTCCTACGGCACTGTGTTAATCCCCATGTGCAGCATGAAACTCTCAAACTGTGAACAATGTAACATGCCAGTGTCTGTTTGTAATGTGAACTGTCCCCCATATAATATAATCTAAAAGTTAAAAGTTAGTCTTGCTTCCCAAACTCTTCTTTACGGGCTTGACTCTGTTTGAAATTTCTGCCAAAGTCATTCTTTGGGTTAAATTTTAATGCCTACGGGAGATACCTTTTAAAAACAAATAGTGGTTTTCCTAAAGAAGTGATCAGTTAACCTGTCAGAATCAACAGTTTTACCTGATCAAACCATTACAATGTAAGGCTCAACTCCAAATAATGGTCACTGCTGATCAGGCTTACTTTCCCCAGCTTTGTCTCACATTGCTATTAACACAAATGATCACGATTATCTATAAAATTTGCTGAGCACCCATAATGAGCACCCAGTAGTTAGCACTTGCCACACATTTCTAGCGCTGATTCAACACTACCATGTACTACTTTTCCCATTTCGTGGATGAAGGAACTGTGATTCAATGAGGTTAAATGATTTGCCCAAGTTTGCATAGCTCCTAAGAAACAAAGGCAAGATTCCAACCAGAGCTGTCTGAAGCCAAAGCCCACACTCCCTCTATACTATGCTTATAATACTTGGGGCCAAGAGATGCTCTACTTATGACAAAGTTATAGAATTAGCTGATCTGTGAGTAAAATTCCTTTTTCTCTGCCATATTCTTGCCTTCTAGAGCCAGTGGCAGAAAGAAGGCCATGTCAGTCACTTGCTCATCAATCCAGTTTGTCTCCTGCATGTACCTTCTCAAGCCCTGGCCCTTGGCCAAGCCTCTGGTCTGCTCCATACCCCTTGGATTATTCTAGTCTAATTATAGCTCTCAGAAGCCTCACTAACTCAGAAGATAACAACAACATCCTGTTGAGTTCAAATAAAATATTTTTTAAAACAATGATAATGGCACTTAGAGGGTTTTATAAATAGCAAAAAGATAATAACCCTTTAAACTCATATAGTGGGTACTCTTCCTTCTCAAAGAACATTACAGCTATTAACAAATTGGGGTTTAAAGGCATAGTAATAGCAAATATCTTTTAAACTGTGGGAGCCAGAGTGTCTTACTTAAGGAAAAGCAATATGACCCTTGCTGATAGCACAGGGGGTTCTCACTCTCATTTTGTGGGAAGCCACTTCCTGAGCATGATAAGGATGGAACAGAAAGTACAATGAGAACAAAGGCTGAGAATCTGTGGAAATCTTTCCATCTCTTGGCCATGCCGCTCACAGCACTTGTTTTGGTAAGATCTTCCCTCAGCCATACAATTTGCTATTTTAAAATGTGGCTTCCATTAATTATCATGGTACGATATCTGATGAAATCCCAGGGAACTATTATATAGGAGTTGACCTCACACTGAATAAAGATTAAACTGAAGATAAACACATGTGAGCTTGCCGCCAACTAGCCCTCTACCACCTAACGAAGAGCTTCGGGTGACTAAATAACATTTCCCTGGTTCTGTGTCAGCTTTTATATGGAACGATGGCTGATTTTATCTGTTGTTTTATTATAAAGTATTCTCATAGTTAAATAATATAGCATTTCTCTATATTTGAACATTTCCCTTAAGAATTTCCAAATGATCATTGTTGGCATGAAAACACAGTATCTCAAAGGCACAACTTTGAAACTGACTGGAGAAATAAATACATGCAGCCCTTCTTGGGTTCCTAGAGATGAAAAATGCACAAGTGTAATCCAAACCAAATGGTATTCTGTACAGAAATTTGACCACATGCAACATTCAAGAAGCTAACTCTCAAAGCCAGTAAGAAAGAGATGAAATTCAGCCCACAAATCTTTCGACAGAAGAATGAACCCTTAAAAACAGACAAATCTGTACCCACCTCCTTAAGGCTTACTTATTTCAATGCTCTGAACAAAAATAAAAATAATCCAAACTGATCTTCTCCTATGAGGAATCCTTAGACACCAAATTAAAAAGAAAATTTCTTACTGGTTTTATGAGAACCATACAACAAAGGACTACTTGCTACTTAAAATCTGCAACTAAACTTGCTTTTTACATTTTATCTGCTGGGCTTTCGTAGAAGAACTAAGTTAAAGATTCTGGAAGGCCACGACATGACAAAAGAACAAATTGAATTCTTTTTTAATTGTCTTGTATGCTTACCTTATTTTAATAACAGAATTTCCCACAGAACTGTCTGGCTCATCTGTATGTTTACATGATTTGGCATTCACAGCTTAGTACCCAGAGCTACAGTGGAATCTCTAGTGCTCCAGAGGAATCCTAATGTGTCAAAGACAGTGCTCATCAAATTCTGGGAGCACCCCCACATTTCACAGCCTCTGTTGCAGGTACTTTGGAGTCACATGACTAAATGTAGCCAAAGGACTCTGAGAAGTATGACGTGTCATTTCTAAGCTAAGGCAAGGGAGAGCCAGTACACCTCTGCCATCTCTCACTTCTCAAGCCACGACAACTGCAAAGAGTCCATGTTCCAGATTCCATAGCTGCAAGGTGATGTCGCACCCAGCAATCAGGACGCAACAGCTTTGGAGTTCTTCCACCAGCGGTTTATCGGCACAGCTTCACATCTACGACTTATACGTGGCGAGAGACGCCGAATGGGAAGTGAGCTCCACTTAAGTACCCTCAGCCAGGACCTCCCCCAGCACGTGTTCTCTGATAGGCAGGGCGGAGAGAGCAATTGCGCACGCGCTGGGCACAGCTGCCTCCCAAGCGGGATCCCTGTGCTGTCGGCTCCCCACAGAAAATAAAGAAAGTTCATTAATCTGTGTCTACAAGAGAAAAATGCATTACTGGTGTAGTACCTCTGTTGACTTTTTCTAATTCCAATTTCCAAATTAAATAGAGTATGACTTTTATAAACAGTCTATTCATGGAAATAGAATGTCAGGAAAGTACCAAATTTCTTTCACTAAAATAGATCATTCTCTAGGAGGGAATGAACCAGAAATGTTCAGAAAGAGAAAGGATTTATTCATTTAACTAAATAAACTCAAGAGTGAGCACTACCATTGGTCCCACTGAGAGGGACCATGTTAAGAGCTGTATCCAGTATAAGGGATGAGAAGTGTAAGATTTGAGGGGAAAGTGGAGATGAACCGAAGAGTACTTTAAATAAGAGATTGGGACTCATAAATTTAAATCTTTTTAAGTAGATAGTGGGGAGCAACCAAAGTTTTTTTGTTATCTTCATGATAAAAGTCAAATAACATTGCAGAAAAACCCCAAAAAATCAGACAATAGAGGACAGAAGCAAAAACCCAGCTTCCCCCCCACCTGTATTAATATCTAGCATTTTGAGGGTATAATATTTTGCTGCTTTTTCTATGTGTATGTGAATATGTTCAAGAAAGATATATTTATGTTTTATAAGCATTTTCTCCCTTTTCTCCTTAATATAGGCATCTTCTATGTTAGTTCAGGCTTCATAATAACAATGATCATTCTCATATTGCTGTATTTCAGATGTTTTTGGTGTTATAATATTATTCAATATTATAAATACTGCTTGGGTAAAGATTTTTTAGCATAAGATTTATTTCTTAGAATTATTTCCTCAGGTTAGATTGCTAGAAGCTGATTCACTAGTCCAAATGGTATAAATATTTTTATGGCCCTTAAAACCTAGTGCTAAATTAAATTTTTGCCAAGGAGTTATAAAAATTTACACAGCCGCTAGAAAATATGAGTGTCAGTTGCATGCATCCTCCTCACTATTAGGTATTATAATTTAATCCTTTTCTATGAGCAAAAGGACTGAAAATAAGATCCTGTTCTGAATTTATTACTTTATTTATTGCTGATGAAATTCCATATATTTCTATGTATAGACTTATTTATTTCCTATTTTATGAAGTATCTTTGAATTCAATGTACTTTGCCCATTTAGCTCCCCATTATAAAGTGTTTTTGCTTAAGTAGTTGTGTGAATTGACTATATATTAAAAACACTGGCAGTTAAGTTTGTGAATAAAGAAGTGACATTACCAGAGGGTACGTATATATTAAGAAGACTAATCTGACTATGGTCTATTGAATAGATTTTAGAACAAAATAACCAATAGAAAAATTCTGTTTTATTTTGTATTACTACATTGGTCTAACATCAAGCAGACTTGTTTTCTATTCCTCCATTTCACTGACACTACAGAATGGTGTAATACTACTATTTTTCATGATCTATTTTCTTCTTAAAGTTGAAATTTTAATTATTGCTGTTCATTTTTACAGCAGAAATGTCTTTAAGGAAAAAGGAAGCACAGAGAAATAACTTGCTTTTTAGATTATAGGTTGAGGTTAGAAATGTAAGTTAAATTCAAATTGCCGAAGTCTCAGTTTAGAGCTAATCTTGGGTTTTGAAAGTTGACATTATATAAATTATGTGTGTGATTGGGATTAGTTATATTTTATCTGGGTGCATTTTGCTTGTCTACTCTGAATCATTCGCCTTCTGATATTAGTCCTTTTAGTCATTTCATGCTGAGTTATGAAATTTTGATGATTTCTTCTCTTTGTCTTATCAGACATTTGGCCTGCATTAATTTATTTTTTCAGAATACTTCATTGTCTGTCATATGCCCAGCATTGAACTAGAAACTGAGCACTCAAATGTTGAACTTGATGCATCGTCTTCAGACTAGCAAGGGATGTAGACTGATGCTCAAATGTTTAGTTACAAATTGTGTAAATTGCTTGCAAGGAAAATAGAGTGCACGGAGGGTGCATAGCAAGAACACCTGGTTTAAGCTGATGCATCAGGGAAGGCCTTGAAGGAAGGAAGCTCCATTTCCTTTGAGACTAAAGCACTGGAGAGTAGATGAGGAATGGGGGACAAGTGTTTCGAGTATTACAGCTGCTGCTAAGAAGACCCTGGGGCTAGATCGCTGAATGAGGCTGGAGAAGGGCTGTACAGGCTACTGAGAATTTGGGAATTTCTCCAAAATGAAAACCATTGATAAACTTTAAAAAAGGGCAACTATAATTAAATGTCTGCTTACAAATGTAAATCTGGCTTTTATATGGTGAACGCAATCAGAAGAGGGCAAAAGTGGAAGTGGGAAAACCAGTTAGTGCAGTTGTCCAGACAATAACATATGAAAGCCTGGAATGGGTGGAGATGAAGAGAAGTAGACTTATATGAGATAAAGATGACTCTCAGGCTCGTGGTGTGGGTGAGTAGCTGATTAGAGGCCATGTAGTATAACGGTTTGAATCCTGGCCTTTCTGCATGCTCCATAATTTCTCTGTACTTTTAGTTTCACTGTCTTCCAAATGAAGATATTAATTGAAGCTCTGGTTAGATACAGATTTGGAGCTCAGAAGAGAGGTCTGGACAGAGAAACACCTTTAAGAATTATTGGCATATAGATGGAATTTGTGACGTAAATGAGGAGTCATAATCGTCTCTGTATTGTAATGAGCAAACTGAGAAGGTGGCTGATTACATGTATGCCTATGTTGAAGTCATAGAGAAGTTATGTATGTGCTGAGTAGCCAAGATAGAACTTAAGTGCCGGAAGAGGATATGTCGCAGAGGGAACAGCACATTCCAAGGGAGGGAGGGAGGTACAGGAGAGAATGTGCATGTTGATAGACTTGGAAAATCTTGGTTTACAGGGTGTGGTGTCTAGGAAAGTGGCAGGCAGTGAACCTACAGAAGTAGTCTGGTGCCATTTATGTGATGCCTAAGAGTTTGGATTATAGACTGTATGAAATGGAAAGCCAGTGAACAATTGTAATCAGGGAACAGGATCAGATCACCCCTGGCAAGAGAGAGAGTAGATTAAAAAGTAGACCATTAGGAAGATACAGTCCAAATGGGAAATGTGAGGGGTGCAAACTAAAGTGATAGGTAGGGAAGGAGAGCGTGGTAAATGGCAAGGAAGCAGAGGAATGACATCCAGATCTAAGTGGGTGAATGGTTTTTGTCTGCCTTTCAGGAGAGTATAAGCTCTTTCAGAATAAGGCTGTAAGGTGCAGTTTTGTACATCTAGAGTCCATGTGTCTAGCTTCCTGTTGGCCAGGCACTTCTTTAAGACTACAGCTGTCGTCATTAATGATGCCAGGGCCTAGCGTAAGGCTCGCATATCACAGTCATTTGGTAAATGCTTAATGAACTGAATCATTGTCAAATTTGAAAAATGCGATTTAAGGTTGGTCCGAGTGCAGTGGTGTTTACAACTAATTGATCACAACCAGTTACCGATTCCTTTGTTCCTTCTCCACTCCCACTGCTTCACTTGACCAGCCTTAAAACAAAAAAGAAAAAAATGCTATTTAAGTTTAAATCACTAGGGTAGTTTAGTAATAATGACATGTCTTCCCAACTTCTACAGTCTTTATTATTTATTTTATTATGAAAATGAATAGCTCTCACTTCTGCCATTTGCTATGTGCCCAATCTGTTCCAGGCACTAATGATACATGGGTCATCCCATTTAATTTCTATCACAACTTTGAGGCATAGATTTTTAATTATACAGATGTGAGACCGTTGAGCCTCAGAGAGGTTAAGGGACTTGCTGCAAATCATGCAGCTAGCAACAGGGAGAAAGTTCAAATGAGTATGTTGTAAAATAAAGTGGTCACTTGCATTTATGAAAATGTAAATGGCTTTTAATTCATTGAAAAGGTGTATTTTATAAAATCAGTAATTGGTAATACTGCATGGCTTTGTCATAATGAGCAGCGCCTAATGGTCTCCTAACAGAGACCTCACTGACTCCTGACCTTGTAATTTCCAGTCAGCTTTATGAATAGGGTTCATGAGATGCAGTTTGGCAAGAGGAGTGCAAAACATTCCGTCAGCTTTCCTTGTTTATAGTAAGGGCTACATTAAAAGAAAGCTTGGATTAGGAATAAATACCATTTGTTTTATCCCTTTAATCATTTGTTGGCAGTCATGCTCACAACACACATTGACAAATACGCAGAGACGTGCTGTCCTGTTCCCCAAACGGCACCTTCAGACGCAACTTTAAACGTAACATCCTTTCACTATTATTGATTGAAGGTGGGAGGTACTCCCCCCCAACCGCACGAATGCGTCTTCACTTACAGATTTATCATAGAAGTGCAAACAGATCGCCACATAATTATAGTAGTTACTGTCCATAATCATAGGTAGAAGAATGATTTCTAGAAGTTTTCCAGAGGGAGCAGCTCAACTATTACTGAATAGTATGGGAAGTCTTTGAGCACAGAATCTTGAGCATTCTTATCTTTCCCTGAGGAGTTAACTTGTATTTTTTGGAGACACATAAACTGCTTTATTTCCTACCCCCGCCCCTCATATTTATGCTCAGAAGAATAAGATAATATTTTTAAGAACACATGAATGCCATTATCAAAAGATATTTTCATGTTTGATTAGTGCTTTGGTGAACTTATTAATGTTCAGAAAAGTGGTTGTAATTACTTTTTGAACATATTTTGTTCCACTTACATGTAAAGAAACGTATAAGGAAAAACTGGTTATAGTTTTATATAATTTATAAATAGATTGGTCCAGCTGATTCATCAGCCGTCTATTTGGGGCAGCAAGGGAGGGGAAGAATAAATGACAAAGGAATATGTTTGTTTTTACAAGGAAAATATTAATATTGGACATTCATTAATCACCTCTTATATGTCAAAGACTTATAGGGAGGAGATAGAAAAATGAGAAAGACACACCTGGGATCGATCACTCTAGTAAGGACGACACGTGTAAACAAGCAATTAAAACACCAGAATAAAGAAGCTCATAGTGTCTGCTACCTTCAAATCCCAGCCCTGTCTCAAACTCTGTGCCCCCTCCTTGCCTGCCTTAGTCGCTGAATGCAGCTGGACAAACGCGCACAGCTAAGCTCCTTCTAGAAGTGGCTGTCACCCGAGAGTGCACAAGCTCTGGCAGTCCTGCTGCCCCTTCCTGTCACTCTTGCCCTCTTGTTCGTACCTTCTCCTCGGCCCCTAAATCTTCAGTGTCCCCACCTTCACCCCTTTACACTCAGAGGATGACCTTCCTGTTTCACTGAGAACATCAGGAGAGAACGTCCACCTGCTCCCAGCCTCACATCCGTCCACTACCTGCCTCTGTGCCCACCATGTTCTTCCTTCCTCCCCCGACTGCCTAATCCCAACCCCTCTGACCCACTCAAGAACTCTTCTCCCCCAATTCCCTCCTTCCCCTTCCTTCTCCTGGGTCATCAGTTTTAGGTCTGTCTACTGAATCACTTCCATTAGAATAACAACGTGTTGTAATGTTTCCTATCTTACTGAAAAAAAAAAAACCCTCTCCTTTGACTCCACAGCCCCCTTTAGCAATCACCCCATTCCTTTGCTATTCTTCACAAGAAAATGCCCAGAAGAGTTGTGCATATGCTTACTGTTCTCACTTCCTCTTCTCTCTGAAATCCACTCCAATCAATCCCCACTACAACGTGAAACAGCGCATTGCCAAATTCAGTGGTTAGTTCTCCAATTTCCTCTTATTCACCCTGTCAGCAGCGTTTGACACACTTGGTCTCTTCTTCCTTTTTTAAATAACAGCTTTATTGAGATATGTATAATTCATACACTGTAAAATTTACCCTTTCAAAAATTACAATTCAATAGTTTTTAGTACAGAGTTGGGCAAACAGCATCACTGTCTGACTACAGAACATTTCCTTACCCTCAGAAGAAACCCTCTACCCATTTGCAGTTGCTTCCCATCCTATATTCCCTTGTAGCCACTAATCTACTTTTTGTCTCTATAGATTTGCATGTGCTGGACATTTCGTATGAATGGAATCATACAAAATGTGTCCATTTGTTTCTGTCTTTGACTTAACATAATGTTTTCAAGATTCATCTATGTTATGTCATCTAATGTAACTTCCTTCCCTTTTATGACTGAAATTATTCCATCGTCTAGACATACCACATTTTGCTTATCCACTCGTCAGTTGTGAGACATCTGAGTTCTTGCTGCTTTTTGACTATTCTGAATAATGCGGCTATGAACATTCATGTACAAGTCTTTATGTGGACGTGTGTCTTGGAGTTGCTGGGTCACAGGGCAACTGTATTTCCTTGTTGAAACACTTTCCCCTTGCCTTTCAGGATACTCTCTTAACTTCCTCTCTACTTCACATCCACGCTTCAGTCTCCCTAACTGGGTCTTCTCTCTCTGACTTCTAAGCCTTGAAGTGCTCTGGGAAGCAGTTCTTAGTCCTTTTCCCTTCTCTATCTAGATTCATCTCCTGAACGATCACTTTCAATCACTTGGTTTTACAATACCACCTACATATGGATCAGGCCTCTCAACTGTGACTCCATCTCCACCTGGCTATCCTACGGGCGTCTCAGCCTTAACACGTTCAAAGCTAAACTCCTGATTTCCTCACCACAGTCTGCGCCGCCTCCTGTCCTTTCCAACTGCATAATGGCAGTTCCATCCTTTCAGTGCTCAGGCTAGCCTTGTCGTTTTCCTTGACACCTACCTGCCCCATACCTCCTGTCCAAACCATCAGGAAATCCTGCCAACTCCACCTTTAAAATATCCCTGGAATCTCATCTCTTCTCACCATCTTTCTGGTCAAAGCCCCCGGCATCTCAGTTACCCCCTAGCTGGTCTCCTTGCATCCGCTTCAGCCCTTCTATAATCTTCTCTCCATTTTGCAGTAGGGATCCTTTTCAAATGAAACTTAGATCATTTTCACTTCTCCATTTCAATATCCACCAAAAGTTTTCTGTTTCCTTCCGGGTAAAAGCCAAAGTCTTTAACATGCCTAGAGGCCTACCCGGTCTGGGCCTCCCGCTCCTTAGCTCCCCTGTCTGCTGCCTCTTTCTCCTCATTCATCCAGCCCCAGCTGCAGAGACCACCTTGCTGGTCCTCAGACTCGCTCATCATGCTTCCTCCTCGGGACCTTTGCCCTGCTCCCCTACCTGGAATGCCTCTCGCCAGACCCTTCTGGGATCCTCCTTTATTTCTTTTAAGTATGATCAACACTGCTAGTGGCCTCCCCAGTTCCAGTCTTCCTCTCTTCCTGGGTAATAGGAAACCAGATTTTTAGCTGGGGACATTGGTACATAAGACTACTTTCCCTGACTTCCCTGGCAGCTAGGTGTCACCATGTGACTAGATTTTGACCAATAAAAGTAAGTAGTTACATTTCCCTTTAAGGATGGGACATGCTCTTCCTTGGGCCTCCCTCCGTGTTTACAACAGGAACTTATATCCGGTTAGTGGAAAAAGGCGACAAATAAATAAATGGTACAGTGTTTCAGGTGGTGTTAGGTACGTTGGATATAAATAAAGCAAGGTCAAGCAAATGGGAAGTGGCCCACAAGGCAGGATTTTGTTACTTACTGGTATCAGAGAAGGCTTCACTGACAAAGTGCTATTTGAGCAAAATCTTGGATTAGTTAGGATTAGGTTTTCTTGTATATAACGTAAACCCCCAAACAAGATATAAATTTATTTCTCCTAAATAAAATTTGTATGTCATGGCTGGTAATGAGGTTGCAGGAGACCCAGGATCCTTCAGTTCACAAGTCCACACAGCTGCACTGTGACCCCCAGGGCCCCAGCTATTGCCATCACACCAGCCATCTCTCTGCTTTCCTGTGGACCAGAGAAAGCCGCCTGGACTACCAGTATTCATTCAGTTTGCCGTGGGTTTGACAGTTCATCTTCACTGCTCATCTTCACTTTGGTCAGGAGAAAGGGATTTTAATAACCGATTTTCCTACTCACTCATTGTATAACCTTGGACAAATCATTTCAGTTCTCTGGGCCTCTGGACTTTATTTCTGAAATGAGGATTGAAGTAGATCATCTCTTCAACTCTAAAATTGGATAGTTCTAAAATACTCACCTGATTTCTTTAATTTCCACCTAAGTTTTTTTTGCATAAATATCAAAGTTGTATTGGCTAGCTATGACCAAGCAATTTAGTTACTTATGCTGTTTGCTTTTTGTGTTAACACTTGTTTTCAAAAATCTCAAAGAAAAATTACTTCTTAACAAATTTAAAGCTTTGAATCAGCAGCGCATGTCATTCTAAGGGATTTTTAAAAAAACTCCCACCTGCCTGAGCTCCATCTCAGGTATACCACCTGTGACTGAGAAACAGGGTGGTGAAGGAATGTGGGGAAGTGTACTTTTTAAGGTCTCCAAAGAATATTCTAATGTGTATCCTTGGTTGAGATTCACTGACTCCCTTTGGAAAGCTTCTAGAGAAGACTTTGTTTTAAGGCTCCACCCTCCTGTGTAATCGCATTCTCTAAATCAGCAAGAACTTGAAGCCAAAGGGTTTCATTTGAGATTAGATGACAAACTTAGAGATAAATGATGAAATTTTTAAAAGCAAAATTTTTATCACCAGTAGATTGGTGCTAGGTACCTTATTCAATTTTTTGAAGATGAGGCCATCTTATAATATTTATAGTGCTGACTGTAAAAGAATTGGGGTTTTTGTTTTGTTTTTCTTGAGACAGAGTCTCTATCTGTCGCAGTGGCAGAGTGCAATGGTGACATCATAGCTCACTGCAACCTCAAACTCCTGAGCTCAAGCAGTCCTCCTGCCTCAGCCTCCCAAGTATCTGGAACCGTAGTCGTGAGCCACTGCTACCAGCTAATTTTTCTATTTTTTGTAGAGATAGGGCCTCACTCTTGCTCAGGCTGGTCTTGAACTCCTGGCCTCAAGCAGTCCTCCCACCTCAGCCTCCCAGAGTGCTAGGATTACAGGTGTGAGCCACCACACCCAGCCAGAATTTGTTTTTTCACTTTTGAAATTCATGGGCGTTTTAAGTATGATGATGATCCTAGTTTTATTGTAGATATATATCTAACTCCTTACGCATTTTTGTTTGCTAACTGAGCTCATATTATACGTCATAACAAATGTATTTTATGGTCTCATTAAAAACTTGGTAGAGCCCGGGAGGAGCGGCTCACACTTGTAATGCTAGTGCCTTCGGAGGCCGAGGCAAGAGGATTGCTTGAAGCCAGGAGTTTGAGACCGGCCCAGGCAACATAGTAAGGCCCCATCTCCATCTCTACCAAAACAAACCAAATTAGCCAGCCATGGTGGCACATACCTGTGGTCCCAGCTGCTTGGGAGGCTGGGGTGGGAGGATCACTTGAGACCAGGAGGAGTAAGCTATGATCACACCACTGCACCCCTGCCTGGGTGACAGAGTGAGACCTTGTTTTGCCCTCAAATCTGACTTTTTCCTAAGGTTATATTCCTAGAATGGTTCAGCAGGTGCCAGAGAGATAAATTTAAAGAAAAGAAGCTTTTAACTACTGCTCAAAAAGAAAAAAGAAAATGTGTTATGTTATGAGAGGTAGTATGACTTTCATCTAAAAATGCCATTTCTTCTTGCAATTCTGACATTTAACGTGTAACCAAAAATAGAGATTCAGCACAGGTACTAAGGCCTATCTGGGTTCTAATTGTAACTCTGCCACTAACTCACTGAGACAAATAACGCAAACTCTTTGTGCCTCAGTTTCCTCATGTTTGAAATGGCAATTATAATAATTCCTGCTTCCTTGGGTGGTTGTGAGAATTAAATGGGTTAATTTATATAAATCTCTTGGAATTATGCTTGGCACAGAGTAAGTACACAATAAATGTTTATTTATAGCAGTAGCAGCACCAGGATTTAAGAGACAATTTTCTGATTTTACTTTCTCAAAGGAAATTCCTTTGTTTCTATTCCCATGGCATCTTAAATACCAAAGTGCCTCATAATGCTACAGTTCGAGCTACTCCAAACCTGCAAATACATGCATGGAATGTACTCTAAGATTCCTGGAATTGTTTGTATTTCAGTTGTGCACATAAATGGCACAGCATATACCTAGATCTTTATCTCAAATAGCCAATGGCAGAATTCTCACGAGCAAAGTATTTTTCATAGATGGTTTGGGGGATTTTATAGTTTTTGCCTTCAAGTACAAAAGTTACTAAATGACTAAATAAATGAAGAAATGACTAAAATAAAGAAGTGAAGTGTGTTGTGAACTCGTGGATGTCAGTTATCACTCCAGTGGAAAGAGAAAGCTGACCACCCCCGTCTGCATCCCAACCCTTGGCCAGTTTCCTGCCGCAGCCACATGTTGCGAGGGAGGCTGCGGCTGGGTGTCCCCAGGCACGTTCACTCCAGGTGTTATAGGAAGGCTTTGCCCCTGTTTGGAGTCCCTGCCCAGCAGAGCTTACCTGAACCCCATGGAGACACTAGTGACTCTTGCCTAGACAAGGCTGGCCTAAATGGCCTCCTTGGCCCACTTCTACTAAATTCATAGCTTATCTTGGTCCATCATGTCTTATTATGTTTTTCCTGTTTATTACCTTAACCAAAAATTTATTAGACCATATTTTGCCCTACAAAAGAGAATTACAATAGAAACTATCAGCAAGCTCATATGTATTTTGGTAGTAAATACTCATGGACACCCTTCTAACATTGACATCTTTAATTTCAGTGATTCTCAGCCTTTTTGTTTTCTGCCTCTTTCCACTGTTTCTTCTTTCCTTCACTCCAGGTTACCAGTCCAATATGCTCTCATCATCTCTTTTTACACAGAATGATTATTCTAAAGAGGGTAGGCCTGGGGAAGATTTGTGTTAGAATCTCAGAGAAGGGTATGAGGTATATATGGTTTGAAAGTTTCCCTTGAAATATTGGTATATCCTCTCCCCATGCCCTTTGCTATATAACAATTTTGTTTGTATTTTAAATTCCATGCCTAGCTTGATACTTTTCTAGGGTGTTCTTGATACACTGGATTATTAATAAATTGGAATAAATTATCTTTTTTCAGAAACTTAATTTGAAAGGCTATTAAATTTATCTTTCTTATTTTCTCTCTCTTTTTATTTTATTTTCTAGATCCCAAAGTCCAGGAGTGAAGGATCTATTCAGGTCCACAGGGTACCACAACCAGAGCTATCCGATGGCATTCCTCAGGTCAGTCTGTGGCTACGTCGTAGAAAACCCTGCTTGGAAGACGTGAATTCAGCAGAGGATGCAAGCGGGGCCAAGCTGGTGTCCAGGTTGGCATGTTCTCTTGTCTCCACAGTACACAGTGCATCATCTACTCTGATCTGTAGGGCCACAATGTAGGTATGTCTGCATGTGTCTGTCACTGGAGTTAGCAGGATACAGATCAGTAGAAATATTTCAAATTCACCCTCAGTTCTAAGAATTTTCTGACTAATAGTTCTTATCACAGAAGCATTCTCAGTTGTTTTGTGTTCTGGATTGAAACACGTTATTTAATCAGTAGGACTATGCTGGGCTCACAGTTAAAGTTAAAAAGTTATTTTTTGGATGTCTTTTCACAGTATGTTCAATAGAAAACATCATCTGCAATTTAAAGTGGAGATCAGAGTTGTCCCTAGAGCCTCTCTCACAAACTAATTTTGAACACTGTTTTTTGACCCTTACCTTAAATGTAATACCTAAAAGCAAAAACAGACTTCTCTGGTATACTTGAAGAAAAAGATGTGCAATTTTCTTAAAATAGGGATCTGAATCTTACTCACTACTTACTACTTTATTTACTACTAGCATATAGAATTTTTCCTGTTAATAATTTTTCATCTTTTATTATAACTTGATCTATTTTTAAAATAAAAACTATTATAAGTATTAGGGAGTTCTATGGAATTGAAAGATGTTTAAGACATTAAGTAGAAAAACAATATACTTAAGGAGCTTGCCACTTTTGGGTTGCCTTATGGAAGAAACTGTATTTGACCTGGATCTAAAAAGATGAAGATAATTTAGATAGGAAAATAAAGACAACAAGGGTATTATAGATAGGTCCAAATAGGAGGCATAATGGGTGTTTTGGATATAGTGAACTGGAATTAATTGGAGATAAGGCTGGAAAGGTGGAGTGAGGCCAGGTCATCAAGGATCTTGAGTGCCAGGCTCAAGTATTTTTGCATTCAGTCTTTCATTCATTCAACAAATCAGGCAGATAATCTCAGGTTCCAGGAACTGTTTTAAGACAGGAGCTACAACAGTGAACAAAGCTGATCAGGCCCCTGTTAATGAACATTACATTCTAATGAGGAAGACTATATATATATATCCTATACTTGGGGAGACAGAAGAAAAGCAAATAAAATTTTAATAATTATCTTTAAAGACATACTAAGTGCGTATTGTGTACCAGACACTGTGAAACGGGCTGGTGACAAAATTATAAATAAGATTCAGGTGCTGCTCTTGAGAAACATAAAATATGATTCGCAGGATGCTCTGCGAGGACGGAGGAAGGGCACAGAGCCAAGTAGGGAGATGCGGGTTAGAGCAGGTTTCTGAAGGAGGGAGACTTTTGAACTAAGGCTAGTAGGGTAAGTAGAAGTTTACTGGGCAGGGAAATCGAGATAAGGGTGCTTCTGGAAGAAAAAGCTGTGTGTGCAAGGACATTCGGGGCGGTGAGCACAGTTTGGAGGATGCAAGTGCCACAGTCAATTCAGAACATCTGGATTGTAGAGTGTAGAGTGCAGGGGAGGGCAAAGGAGGGTTAGGAGACTAAGCTAAATAGGTCAAGTCATGAAAAACTACACCCCATATTAAGGAGTTCTGATTTTCTCTTGAAAATAATGAGGAGTAATTGCAGAAATACAAGAAAGAAAAGTGTATACACGGTGTACAAGTTTGGTGATTTCAGAGGCACTGGCAGAAATGAAGAGGTTTTGGACAGGTGTATCCCCTTAAACCAGGTTTGAACATTCCGGTGCTTCTAACTACCCCAGATATTCTTATCTTTTTACTTTTAAAGACTAGGGAAAAAATATCACAAATACTAAACTGCAGGTATTACCTAGTATGTTAAGAAAGAGGCCATTTAAAAACTTTTCTGTAAGGGAAAGTTACATATCCATCCTTAAAAACTAAAAAGAAAAGCTTTGCGTTATATGTAAAAGTTTGAGATGTTAAAATGACTCGAAGCTTCAGAAATAGATATTGTATTATCTGTTTCAACAGATAAATGATCTTTTTTTGTGTTTCTAGCACTATAATATTATTCTCTGTATTTTTAAATTTTAGAACTTTAGTAGAGAACATGGTTAATATTTTTAGTCTGTTAGATGTTAAATAATATTTATTGTAATGTTTTATTTGAAAGGTAATATATTTACTTAAATGGGTTGTTTTCTTAAAGGCCCAAGGAAAATCTCTAGTTACGTTCCAAAAAGTCAGGGTGAAGACTCACAAGACCGTATATTATATGATTCCATTTGTATGAAATATCCAGAAAATGCAAATTTATAGAAACGGAAAATAAATTTGTGATAGTCTGGGGCTGGAATGAGGGAAACAGGGATTAACTGTCAGTGGCCTGAGGGATCTTACTTGGGGGATGAAAATGTTCTGAAACTGGTTTACAGTGATGACTGCATCACTTGATAAAGTTACTGGAAATCATAGAATTGTAGAAATAGGTAGATTTTAAGATATATAGACTCTGTACCTCAATAATGTTGTTTAAAAAAACACAAATGCAAAAAAAAGTTGGTAAGGAAGAATGGATATGTTTTAACAAGAATGTCACTGGATTGCAAATTGCTAAAATACAACTATTGTTACAAGTAAATGCTATCTGCAGAGACAGTTGTATCTGTTACATTTTAAGAGAATTTGTTCCTTCATACATCTCTTTGAATGTAAGAGAGCATGGTGGCAGGAATAAAGGTCAGGTCCTCATGAAAGGTGATTCATAAGGAAGGAGAACAAGAGCGGAGAAAAACTCTTTGTCTTCTCATCCTGGAAGGGTTCCAGTTTATAGCTTTCTGTGTTGTAATTGAAAGTTACTGGAGTGACCACTATCTCAGGGAGACACAGAAACAGAAAGAAAAAGGTACAACATCTTGGGAGTTTCACAAAAAAATTGTAGGTCCGTTGTTCGTAAGCAGAAAAGTTAGCAGGTATGCTGCTATGATTAAGGTGAGCTTTGTGGCTCCAGGAGAAGTGTCACTGGGTCTGAGTGTCTTTCAAAGTTCTATAGACGCATTGAGAATTAATGAAAGTTTTGTATTTAGCTCTTACATAAAGGGATTAAGTGATGAAGAATGATTAAAATGCTTTCATTTTCTGTAATGTGAGTTAAAAAAAAAAAAGCTATCATTATGCCAAGTATGTGCCTAAAATCATATGATGAAGAATGTAGAGCTAAAGAAATTAACTGCATACATTGCAGGTGTGTTCTTAATTTGACAGATAAATGAGGGAAACTACAATAAATCCCTTTTCAATGTGTATTAAAAACTCATCTTGCCCTGGGAAAGTGTGTTCTGGATGAAAGAGTTTTTCTATGCCAAAAGTAACTTTCTTATCTATTTATTCCCTTCTTCAATATTTTTTAATTGTTTAGGGAATACATTCTTCTTAAAAAATTCAAATCACTGATAAAGCTAAAGTTTCATTGATTCTAATTCACTGCTCTCTCGCCTAGGAGTAACTGCTAGGATAAGTTTGGTTATGTGTTCTTCCAGACTTATTTCTATGTAGCTATACAGGAATATATCTTGTACATTTTTTCGATTTTTAAAAAACATTTTCATCTTATTAAATGTATTGTGATGCTTCACAGAGTCTTGAAAACTTCCCCAATTCCCATATTGCTTCCTCCTACTGTGATGTTCCTTCCCCTTCCTTCCTGCCCAAAATGCGGTGTCCTCCAAGTTTGCTTCCTTGACTGCCTGCTCCCCGCTCTGTCTCCTGTCCCTTCCGTGGCTACTCTGGTGCCACAGAATGAAAATTTCTAAATCAGTGTCTCAGACTTGTACTCAGTCTAGGTCTCTAGTGCTTGCCAGCCAGTCTCCACTTTAGCAAGTAAACCTACCAGATTCATTTTCTTCACACAAATTATTCACATGCTTCTGTCTTCGACTCTTAACTCTATATCCTGGCTTCTGGATCTATATTTCCCATCTAGAATTCTCTACTGAACTGTGCTCACAAGTCACTCTAACTAGCAGACGTGTCTTCTCTGTCCCTCAGATAGCCTAAATGCTGCCCCTACCCCACCACCCGTTCATAGCCGGCCAATTCCAGAATGCTCTCTGACAGTCTCACTGTCTCTGGCCCCATGCCTCCCCCACCCCTTACCACCTCTGCAGACACGCGAGTGCAAACAGATCCCACTCCTGCACAGAACCATGCAGTGGCTTACCTGTGCCAAGACTGCAAGACTCCTTGCTCTGTCCTCTACCTGTCTCTCCGGCCCTCTTTCCCCCAAGCTATGCTTGCTTTTCTCTCATACCTGCAGCCGTTGCATAACCCACCTTTGAGCTGTCTCGGTTCCAGATAGTCTCTTCAAGATCAGATCATGTGTCAGATTTTGTCTTGATATTTGCTTTAAAAACTATAACAACCCTACATGTAACATTTTTTGACTATATCACAGTTTTGTCAGGTAGCACTATGAAAAGAATTTCATATCTACAAAGTGACCTTGGATGAAGTAACTGTGATTCTGAGAAGGTTATACATTTCACAAATGTTTACCGAGTTAGGTGAATTAGCCAAGATCGCATATTTAGTTGACAGGCTGAGATTAAATATAGATCTTCTGATTATTTAACCATTATTTCCTGCCTGGCTTCTACCTTGAGTTCCTTTCCTCTTTCATGTGTTTATTCTTTTCTGTCCAACCTGACTGTGAGTTCCTGAAGGAGAGAGGGACTGTGTCTTGTGTCCACGGCAGTATCAAGTGGGCGTGTACTCAGTTGCTATTGCTGTAGTTGTTACTGCTGTGATATTGTCATATGTGCCCTTTTGGATTTGAATTCCACTGTCAGACAAGAACACTGACTGCTCTTCATCTAGCTGCCTTAGACCTCTCAGAGATTAAAGTCTGACTCAAAAATAACAGAATTTCATGTGTCAGTCTTCTCTCCTATGGTGCTTGGAATGTACTAACCCAAAAGCACCCTGTGCTGCGTACCTGTAGAGATACCACAGAAGTCAGGACAACTGTACCCTCTCGTTGTTCCCATTTAGTATCTGTGTCTTCTCATTTCTATCAGTGGCATGCTGCTTATTTATATAGGAGAAATCCATTGTTTTATAAGGTTCATTCTACCTCTGTGCAACTCTCTGCACTTGTGGCAGAATGTTGTGTGCCTTGTGACATTTGCCAAAGAAAGGATATTGCATGTTTTAGTAACATATTACAAGAGTACATTTCATAAGAATCAAACTTGCAGCAATATTGATAAATATTCAACATTAACTGTACCCGTTGCCCTTCAAGCTATCTAATCTGTGATTAAATATGACCGTCTTCATTTCTGAAGTCCAGCCAGTAAAAAAAGCAGTCATAATTATCCTCTGTTTGTACTTCATAAAGAGCACTCCAATTACTTGCTGAACATGTGTTCATTCCCTATAGTGTTTCACTCTCTGTACTTGGAACCAAATCAGGATTTTTAACTAACTAGTGAAGCCAAAATAAAATTAGGATTCTTAGCTACAAGATTCATAGCCATATCACGTACAGTGTAAGTTGAAAAATTACCAAATGCCATAGCAGTTGTTCTGCTGACTGTGCAGGGTCGACTGCCATAGAGCTCACATGACCAAAGGAGAGTTGAAAGCCACCTTGTGAAAAGCTTGGTGACGAGCTTCAGCATGCAGTTCCCCTACAGAGCCGCCATTTCCTGAGTTGTCTCCACTCTCTAGCCTTCATAAGAAAGATTTATAGAAAGGTAGACTTGAAAAGGTCCCCAGCGTCACAGACTGGATTAGCGAAATTATCTAACTGTATCTCAGCAGACAGTTTTGTAATCCTTTCTTGACCACCACTACCTCCCATGATAAATACCCCAAGGTTGTCTTAGATAAACTATTTTATATAAACTAAATATTTATTAAAAATATTTTCCAGTCTTGAACTTCAATCTCCTTTTAAAATGAAAGTCTCTGATATTTCTTTCAGTGTTTTTATTATTAAAGTACAAATAGTTCTCTACACATTCACCAAACTCTGCCCCTCAGTAGATTGCTGTGACTGCTCAAATTTTGACATTTCATTGGTATCTAAACTTCAATTAAAACTTTTTTTCCTAATACTGTTTACAGTGTAAGCAGTTGATAGGAAAAATAGGTAAGTGATTGTAAGGAAATTTATTGTCGTATCTTCAGACCATTTCTAGTGGCATATAGATCACAAGAGTGTATCTGGACTGCTGCGGTCTTAGTTGGATTTATTTTAGTAACTCTAAGTCAGCAAACTCCTATTGGGCACAACCAATGTACTGTACATATGCACTGGGCCCTGAGGAGCCAGAGAGAACTAAGGCATGGTCTCTATTGTTAGATGGCTACCAGTCCATTAAGGGAGATAAACTTATATGTGGTTAACAATAATAAATAATAGAAAGTGGCATGATAGAAGTGCCATAAAGGCAAAAAATAAAGTTCAAGGCCTTTGAAAACCAAGCTAAGCCTGCCGTCCTGACTTACTGGACCTGTCTTCTACAGTTCTTCGTCCTGTAGCCAGGCTACATGACAGCCACTATTTCAAATGTATCCTGGTAGTTTCATACCTCTGTATCTGTTCTATACAGAGGTATAGAACAGACATATTGATCTATGTCTCTGTTCTTGTGCCATTACTGTGCTGTTTTGATTACTGTAGCCCTGTAACATAGCTTGAAGTCTGGTAAGTTGATGCCTCCCAATTTGTTCTTTTTGCTTAAGATTGCTTTTGCTATATAGGGTCTTGTCTGGTTCCATATGAAGCATAGAATTATGTTTTCCATATCTGTGAAAAATGATGTTGGTATTTTAATAGGAATTGCATCGAATCTGTAGATCACTTTGGGTAGTATAGACATTTTAACACTGTTGATTCTGCCAATTCATGAGCATGATATGTTTTTCCATTTGTTTACATCCTCTGCGATTTCCTTCCTCAGTGTTTCGTAGTTCTCCCTGTAGAGGTCTTTCAACCTCCTTGGTTAAATATATTCCTAGGTATTTTTGTTTTCTTTGTTGCTATTGTGAAAGGTATTGTCTTTGATTTGATTCTGAGCTTAACTGTTGTTGGTGTATAGGAACGCTACTGATTAGTGTACATTGATTTTATAACCTGAGACTTTGCTGAATTTATTTATCAATTCCAGGAGTCTCTTGGCAGAATCTCTGAGGTTTTCTAGATACAAGATCACATCATCAGCAAAAAGCGATAGTTTGATCTCTTCTTTTCCCATATGGATACACTTGGTTTCCTTCTCTTGCCTGATTTCTCTGGCTGGGACTTCCAGCACTGTGTTGAATCAATGTGGTGACAGTGGGCAACCTTGTCTGATTCTTATTGTAAGCAGGAATGCTCTTGATTTTTCTCTGTTTAGTATGGTGTTGGCTGTGGGTTTGTCATATACAGCTTTTATAATATTGAGGTATGTTCCATCTATGCTTATTTTGTTAAGAGTTCTTATAAAAGGGTGCTGAATTTTGTCAAGTGCTTTTTCTGCGCCTATTGAGAGATTCATATGGTCTTTGTTTTTGTTTCTATTTATGTGGTGAATCATATTTATAGATTTGCATGTGTCAAACCATCGTTTCATCTCTGGATGGTGGATTATTTTTTTGATGTGCTGCCTTAAAGAGTGCCTAGGTCGTGGTGCCTGTTGAATGAATAAATAGGATATATGCTTTATTTTTATAAATAAAGTTTAGAATAACTGACAAACTGTTTGATAAACAATTAGATCTGTGACTTACACCAGGTAGATTAAATATTTAAAAATAAAAATGAAATAGCAACAATATTAAAAGAAAATATGGGTATAGATGTTACATTTGGGCTGGAAAGGTGTTTCTAAATGTAGAGTAAAAAAAGAGGTTTAACAATGTAATATTTTTAGAATTCTAAATGTCAAAAATAAACAAAATCCCAGAAACTAAAATAATATGCTAATAAAAGTATTTGTATCATAAAGAACATTTAGTATCTTCATATATAAAGAGCACTTGTGAAACAATAAGAAAATAATAGAATAATAAAAAAATGATATGAATGGACATTTCAAAAGAGTAGGAATAAATATAAAAGATTTATAAATACATGAAATAATGAAATGTTCATCCCAACTAATGAACAAATTTAATCTGCAGCTACAAGGAGCTGCACATCTCTGTATTTATGAGCATAGAGGGAAATAAGCCCTCATTAGTTGCAGATTGAAGTACAAGTTCTGCAATTAAATTTGTCACTGTTTATCAAACAGCTTAAAATGTGTGTTTTCTTTTAGACTCATTAATTCTCCCAGGAAATCATCCTAAAGAAATCATTCTCAATGTGTAGAAAGATAGAGCTCCAAAGTTTTTGTTCACAGCAATTTTATTTTAGTAACCTGTCTCCATCTTCAGTGTTTAATGATATGGAGTAATTAAATAAACAATGACAAATTTATATTTTGCTCAACAGTAGCAGTTTTCAAACCTTTTATTTGAGGACCCTTTGGTATATACTCAAGTCTCTGATATAAAATGGTGTAGTATTTGCATATAATCTCCCCATATCCTCTTTTATACTTTAAATCATCTCTAGATTACTTATAATACCTAATAGAATGTAAATTCTATATAAATATTTGTATTATTTAGGGAATAATGTCAAGAAAACTCTGTACATGTTCAATACAGAAGCAATTTTTTATTTTCAAATATTTTCTATCTGCAGTTAGTAGAATCCACAAATGCAGAACCCATAGATGCGGAGGGCCCACTGTATTCTTAAACATCACTGAGAACACAAAGGGTTTTCATTTATGTGGATTATGTCTACTGATATTTACTATATTTCAAATTAAAACTGAAAAAATTTTAAAACATAGAAAAATGTATTTATCACTATTTTTAAATTATACTCATTCTACCATAAATAATATATTTTTGTGAACTATAACTCTGTTCTCAAAAATAAAGACAATATGGTGAGAAGATCACATTGTTTCACATTTTGCAAAACTCTTAACAGCTGGCTTAATAGAAGACAGCTGTATTCTCATGTCTGCTTCTGCGTTAAATCTGTTGCCATAGCAGTCATTATGTAGCCTTTGGAATGTTTCACTGTACATCCATAAGTGAATCAGTAAAAAAAGCAGGTAACATCCTAATATTACTATGACAATAATTTTTACCTGTGGATTCACCCAAAAGAGTCTCTGGGACCTCCAGGGTTACATGGCTCATAATTTGAGAACTGCTGCTATACAATGTAGCCACTAGAAATATTTTTGAAGATTAGAAATGTATTACTGGTTATTAAATGAAAAATAATGTTATAAAACAGTATATACTGCATAATGTCATCTTTTTTATTGTAACATCTACATAACATAAAATTTACCAGTTTAACCATTTTTAATTATATAGCAGTGGCCTTAAGTGCATTCACATTGTCCTATCTTTTGTAATTATATATGAATTTTTTTTAGTGGGAGAATATAGTTATATTAAATACTGGGTATGTAAGTGATGGGATTGTGTTTGCCTTTATTTTCTTCTTGTCTGCATTTTGTTTTTTGTTTTTGTGTTTTGTTTTGTTTTGTTTTGTTTTTTTGAGACGGGGTCTTACTCTATTGCCCAGGCTAGAGTACAGTGGCATCATCACAGCTCACTGCAACCTCAAACTCCTGGGCTCAAGCAATCCTCCCTGCCTCAGCCTCCCAAGTAGCTGGAACTATAAGCATGCACCACCACACCTGGCTAAATTTTCTAGTTTGGGGGTAGATGGGATCTCGCTATGTTACACAGGCTGGTCTCGAACTCCTGGCCTCAAGCAATCCTCCCACCTTAGCCTCTCAGAGTGCTAGGATTACAGACATGAGCCAATGTGCCCAGCCTTATTGTCTGTATTTTTAAAATTTTTCTACAGTGAATATATACTGTATAATTTACAATACAAAAAATATTTTTGTCTTAAATCAAGGATAACAGATGCTTCAAGGAAGAAGTGGTAATTTTCAGAGTTTAGAGAAATCATATAGAATGACAAATGAACTGGTTTTGGCCTTGCAATTATGACCTCACTCATTCAGGAGGATAAAATTGCCTGAATGGAGGAATCAGAATGGACAGCATATGAGAAGCTGAGAAAGGCTGAGTTTTGCTTGGATGGATGGGTATGGGTTAGGGAGGATATTCCAGGTTAGGAGAAATGCCTGACCAGAAACAAGTGGTGGGAAAGCAGAGCAGGACAGGGGACCAAAGTTGTTTAGCCGGGGTCCCCCACACCCCTAGATGAAGGAGAAGGTGGTAGAGTGTGTGTGTGTGTGTGTGTGTGTGTGTGTGTGTGTGTGTGTGTGTTGTGTAGAGAAGTAGAGGTGGGGCCCTGCTGAGTGAGTGCGTATAGAATCTGGATTTTACTTTGTAGGCTGTGAAGGACAACCAAAGCTTTTGGACATGATTAAAGCTGTACTTGGGAATATCAATTCTGTACAATCTGCATTAGGGTGGGAAAAACCAAAATCAGCAAAACCTATTAATATTAGGAAAAAGGAATTGATGCAGAGGTTAAGTAAATCATATTTAAATAGGGATGGTGTAGGAAGGTAAGGAGGAATGGCGGTGACAGACAAATGGACAGGAAAGAAAGAGAAAGACAAGATTATCTCATTTAAGCTTTTTTTTTTAAAACAAAATATTCATTCAGCTATCACTTGATTTGGCCAAATTCTGTATTATTTGTCTGTTTCATATACAGTGATTTGAAATCTAGGATGATATTATTTCCAGAGGTACTTGGTTTTGAAAAGTGTTTCACCAAGCTGTTTCCAGCCTTTTAAAATTGGATTGATTTAGAGTTAAAAGTTGTTTTCCTGAAGTAGTATTTTGGAGAGTTGTTCTGGAATTATAATTCATTTTCAATGCATTTTCTTTTATTTAGTATTTTTCTTGTATATAATGTGTAAAACATGTTTTGATATACATATGTACACGTATGTTTATTAAAATATATTTTCTTTAAGTAATGAATTTCAGTGCCTATCTGGGGGGGGGGCATTAGTTTTCTTAGCTTTATTTATTTATAAGTCTGGTTTATTTCTTAATTTATTTGAAATTTGTCTTTCCAACTTACATATTTTCTCACTAAAATTCAATGAGAAAAAAGTTTTTTGGTTTCATTATGAATTCTAATAATGCTCTATATATGAATAGCACTAAGAAGAAAGGATATAAATATATACAGTTATTTAATGCAATGGTCCAATTTTCTGAAAAGTTGAATTTAAAAGGGTTTTTTAAAAATGAGATCATTTAAAATACACTAGGAGTTTTGACACTTTAAGGACTAGTACTGTGGGGTTTTTTTTAATGTGATGTGGTAACACTAATATAATAATTGCTACTTCCCTTATTTTCCTTTTAAATATATTTTCATTTATTCATTTATCGTGTTGGTCAAAGAAAACCATTCCATTTTGTGTTAAAGTGAATTAATTTTATCAGCCAGTGTATTGACATTGACAGATTTTATGCTTGTGTTCAGTATTTCATGTCTCAGAAATATGAGAAGTTTTTTATGTTTTATGGATACAGAATCAGCCAATCAGTTACCGTATCACACCAAACAATTTTGACATTTCTCTAAGGAAGCTCCGCTGAAGTCTGCTTCTCCTGTGGCAGGAAGTATCATTTGACAGGGTGAGAGGTCACTGGGACAATTTCAGGCAGCTGATCTCAGGTGTGGTAGCAGCTGTTGTGTGGAACATGACTTATTTTATGAGAACAGAAACACTATTATCTGGACTCCTGAGGGAGATTTGGAGAAAGTCATGCCCAGCGTGTCCCATTCCAGGAAAATGTGCTCGAAGCACTTATTTATTGGCAATGATTGCTAACTGAGATTCCATCTGGCAAAACTGTGCCTTTTCCCCTGTCCCAGAAAGTTGGGGAACAATTATATAAGTCATCTCAAAGAATTTATTTTTAACTACTTTTTATGGAAACATTGCAGTCCCTCACTTCTTATAAGAAATTCCCTTTAAAAAAAAAGCTTCTGCACGAATTTCTAATAACTGTGCTACCTCATATACCATGATATAACTACTTGTCTTTTCATTTGACATCAATACTTAATCTTTCTGGTGAATGTTTTAACTCTTATTTTCTATATTGGAAATGTTGGAACCAGTTGGTCAAGTGAAGAAGGGAACTCTGAGTTGTGCACCTCCAGCTGTCCAGGCCTTTAAACCTCGCCGCTCCGTTGGCAGCTTTCTCCCCCACTTCACTGGCAGCTCTACGGGATCTTTAGAATCTAAATAAATTAATGCTATGAGCATCTGGGAGTCCAGCAAGTCTAGTCAGATAGATTTTAATGAAATAAGCCCATACCCAGTTTCAAAAGCAAGATCCATCGTTAGAATTAAAGAGGTGTGTCTTTGGAAAAACAATTATATAATTTCTATCTCTGGGGGATTTTTTGTTCCAGCAATCTTATGTAGACTAGATAAATCTAATAAATAGATGAGGAAGGTGTCCAAGAAATACCTTCTTATCAAACTTGTAAGAAATTATTTTAATATGTATATCATTATATCTTAGGAAACAAGTCAATCTGATTTGAAAACAAATTAAAGTGGCCAAGAAATGTTCTTGGTTCTTTGGTTGTTTTTAATTGATGTTGAAATTAACATCAAATGCAGCCACATCATTTTTGGAGCACTTGTTGCTGTTGATAGCACAAGGGAAACACAGATATTACCAAACACTTGGAATCTGCTGAAGAAGTTATATAAGAAAATTAGAAATCTGCAAGCCAGCTAAAATGTGGAAAAGGAAATAGACAGCCTAGGAGAGACTGGATGATGTAGAATGCCTGAAAGATTTTGAAAGTTTTAGATACTTTTTTTTTGTTTTACATATCTGTGATTGCACATCATTTTATAACCAGGTAATTTTATTTATTAAGTCATTATTCTTTATTTGAACCTACATGAGGTATCTCTAGTTTATCTTAAGTGTAGCCCTACAATGGAAAATGTTAAAAAGTGTATAGAATACTGCTTAATAAATTTAAATCTAATCAAAGGAGCTATGCTTCAGAATTTGTAGAAGAGAGTAATTGATAAACCATTAATTTGTAAGTTAATTTATTTATTTAAGTGTCTGTTCTGTGTAAGGGCTGCAGGAAAGATACAATTCTTGGAGTTACATTGCAAAAGGAAGATAACATATACAGTAGATTCAAGTAATAAAACTGTGGGAACAAAGTGAGATATCGTAACAGATGCAGAGGGCTATGTGAGTTAAAAGGGGCAAGGGATTTCTTCCAACTGGCCTAGGCCTGAAGTATAGGTAGAATTTGGCCTGGAGAAAGTGGGATGGGAGAATATTTCAGACAGAGAAAACAGCATGAGTAAATGTTTAGGATAGAAAAGTTCAGAGCAGATTTGAAAATAGTGACCCAGGCACATCAAGAGTTGTGTCCTTATGAGGTATTAGCAGCTGAACTGGAGATGTAAATTGGGTTACTTGGCGGAGAGTTCTAATCATCGTAGTAGAAGGATTGAGGTTTATGTAAGAGGTGGTTGGGAGCTATTGAAGACTTTGAGCAGAGGAGTGAGGGACCAGGTCATAAGCACTGTAGGAAATTCACTGGAATAGTGAAGAGTATGCTTTGGAGACAGGGCAAATGGAGTCAGAAAGAACATTTTGAAGGTTGTCCTAAGAGTACAGATGACCTAGGCAGACTGATTAAAGAGTTGTGACAAAACAACCAACAGATTTAGTTAAGGGGATGACAGGAGAGGGAGGAGTAAGGATGACTCATGGTTTGAATCTGATTCATAAAGAGAATAACATCATTATCAAAAAGAGCCAGGAGGAGGAGAAATTTGCAGATCAGATAATTATCAAGCCTATGTGCTTTACGTGCGTGACCTCACCTGTTCCTCAGAGCAAACTCAGAGCTTTTAGACAACCTGCCCGAGTTTACACTGCCTGTCAGTGGTTGGAGTCAGGATCCAGTCCCCGGGGCTGTAATTCCAGAGCCCAATTTATTGAATGCCTGTAGGGGTAAAAGAGGAGGAAAGACAAATGAAATAAAACGAGAATGTTGATCAGGAAGGTTTGGAGAATTCCCATCAAAGATCACAGTGAACCAACGAGTTTCAGAAAACTGAAAGTGGGTGTTTCAGAAAAGAAATCTAAGAAAAGACATTTAGGTTTAGTAATCAAAAGAGTATCGGTGGCCTTAAAAAAACAGTTCAGAAAATGGTAAAGTTCACATTCCATTGGTTTGGAGAGTAATTTTGAGGAAGTGGAAGCAGCAGTGGTAGGCTGCTTGGGGAAGTCTGTGAGTGGGAAGGAGGGAAACAGCACGGCAGTGCCAGAGGGGAGGGCTGCTGAGAAAAATTTTTTAAGGCTGAGAGGCGCTCAGGTGCCTGTCAGAAGAGAGAAGCAGCAGGTAGCGAGGGAGAGATTTAAGATGTAGGAGAGACCAGGCTTCTTCCAGAAAAAGGAGAAGATGATGACATCAGATATAGAGATAAGAGGCGTGAGTCCTATGAGTGAAGACACTTTGTCCTAAACTAGGAGGAAGTCAAAAAGAATGAGGCCAGATGTGTGTTGGGGTGGGGATGGCGGTGGCAAATAGAGCAAGAAGACCAAAGGCACTCTCACTCATGGTTGATGGTCTTGACTTTCTCAGTCTGTTAGGAGGTGAAATAATTAGTGACTGAGAGAGGTTTGGGTTTGTGGCACTGGAGATTCGCAGCAGTTGCTGTGGGAATGCAGTGAACGGCTAGTTACAGATGATGAAAAAGGTTGCAACACTGTATTGTGGTTCATGCTGAGGTTAAATATCATGAATTTTTAGTATAATTAGGAAAATGGGTAAATAAACACATTCAATTTTATAAGAATAAAATGCAGAAATAATAAGTTGAAATAACTTCCATGAGAGTAGACTCTTTGATCCCTGAAGGACGTGGGCAGAGCCTTCGGGCACGTATCCTCCCAGCAGTGGGAGCTACGTGCCTTAGGTGATGTCACCAGGGACTAGAAACCACCGCAGTGTAAACAAACATGGGCAGGAAATAAATGTGGGTAGGGCAAGGGTCTAGAAGCATGCCTTCCTTCTAGAAAAGTCTATGCCTTTCAAGGCTAGTGTATAATTTTTTTTTTTTAAGGGAAGAAAAAGGACACAACATAGCTCTTGCCTTCTGCCACAGAAACCTTTAGTTTTGTAGGCAATGCCTTTCCTTGACAAATGGATTTCCTTGCTGGCAGTCTCTGTGACGTTGAGAAGTAAGGGACTCTTCACTCTTGCCACAATTATTGGTCACTTGCCCCAGACTGACAAGCTTGTCTGTGGAACTGCTCAGAGGAAAGTTTCGAATTACCGGAACTAGGCAAGCCCACTGAGGAGCAGGAGCGGGAGCGGGAGGAGGAGGAGGAGGAGGAAAGGGAGGAGGAGCAGCAGCAGTGCCTTTAGCACCGCAGCAGCTGCTCCGATTGGCTGGGTGGTTCAGCTGCTTCCCTGGAACAAAAGGTCAAAGTGGACTGCAGTGTAAATGTAGAGAAGCAGCCAGTAAAGCAGCATTGCCTGAAGAAGTTTGGAGGCTGCAAGCAGCAGTCCGCTGGCCCACTGCAGAGCAAGTTGTTTCTCCTGCTGTGAGGTGCAGCCTCACGCCCCAAGCCGGCTTAGCCACTACAAGAAGACTGTCACTGTACAGACGACCAGACTTGTCGTGGAAGACACAGCTGTGAGATTCCCTTGCAAATTTGCATACAAGAATGGCTTGTGAAATCATGCCTCTCCAAAGGTAGTATTCATTCCTGTTTGTTTTGTTTTATTCTGTATTTTAAGCAGTATAAAGCCATATAACTTTGCCAATACTTGGCATCTTTTAGTAACATGCTGCAAAATATGTAGAGTCTGTTGTACATATATTTCTTCCCTAAGACCAGAGGAATTTTAATATTATACTGCTCCTTTGCAGATGTTTTTGCCCAGTTTCTTTTCTTTCGCATTCGATTATTTTCAGTTGTATCCTCCTTTGAATGGAAATAAATATAAGAAAATACCTTTGAAATCCAAAGACTGAAGACTATATTGAGCAGGTTTATGATAAAATTGGATCAGCTTTTTAGCAGTGTTTCCACTAAGGCTATTTTAAAGGTGGTAATTGGCTGAAGACCTTTTTAAAATGTGTCTTAGGATCCTTCCCTTCTGGAGTTCAGATCTAGGCAAGGATTTTCTGTCAATAAATATGTTGTAATAAATGGGAATAAATGTTAAGGATAGTATTTCCTCTTGAATAATACTAGATGGATTTATTACACAAATGGCATTTTTAAATACTTAGATGTAAGAGTGAGCACAAGACTTTGTTTTTTGCTCGTTAAATGATTGTAATATGGATTGCTGGGAGGAGTGGGGCATGAGGGAGTTATACCAAAGCAGAGAAAGGTAAATTTAAACAGAGGGGCTTATTAAAATGAACACTGTTGGTGGACTAATAAGTCAATAATGATATAGGCATGGAGAAAGTCTCAGAGTTGCCCAATGTCACATTTTATGATTTTTAAGATTACTTTTGCTAATCATGTTTCAACTTTAACTGCTTTACATGCAGTGGCATTTTATTCCCTGTAAATACTTCATTTAAGAAAACTCTGGAGGGTTTTATTAGTGAAAATGATGAAAAAATCAAATAGTAAACATGGTTTATTTATGGATTGAAAAATCTTGACAAAAACTAATTTTTAAAAGCTATGCCACAAATATTTCACGGAATGTTCATGTTTTAACAATGAAAATAAGGTTAAAAAATTGTTTATTTGCAGAATTTTTTCTGTAGATACTTACTGTGAGATAAACCAGTTTAGTTTTTGTTTTGCTGTACTGACAAGTACATTGTAATGGGAACTTAATGGAGGTGTCCAAAGAATTTCTTTTCTAAAAATTAATAATCCAAAGGAACAGAACATGGTTTATGGATAGATCTAAAAATTTTCTATATTAACTCAGTGAAAAGATCCAGATGCTTGAAGCTTCCAAGAGCCCAAAGCTAATGTATGCTTTTTGGAGTCTTGATTTGGTTTCCAACTTAAAAGTTGGGGACTTTTTTTCTTGTGATGAGTGTCTCAAGCAAGTTGTATTCTAGATAAGAATATTGGCTATTACTAAACTCTGTAGTAGCTATTTGATGATATAATAACTGTTAAGAAGAAAATAGGTCTTTATACTGCTAAAGAATTGTTTAGGCAGTTAAATTGATAAAAGCTAAAATAAAATCAGCATTATTTCTAGAAATTATTTTGTATTGTTTGTTATTATTAATGAGCCTAAATCTTGGGATAGTTTGAATTTGCATTCAGGAAATCAGAGTTGTTACTTTTGTTTCTTTGCATTACCACCCTTAAGAAGTTTTGTACCTTCACTAGCACAGTGTTTTCCTAGCTTTAGTTTTGATTTCTCTGCAATCTTCACTTCCAGCCTATGCCTACTTTTGATTACAAACCTCCTGAAGACAAGGAGTAGGTTTATGTGCTTTTCTTCCTTACAAGTGCCTTGTGAATTTAAACATTTATGCAGGAAACCTTCCTGCTCTTACATATAATTGTTTATTCAAATCCCAGTTCAGTGTCTTTGGTTATTGATTTCTGTAACTTTCATGGTAGTGATGACTATGGGCAGTTGCCTCCACTGTTTTCCTGCCTGAAGCTGGAAGACTGGGGAGTCTTGGCAGCATTCATGGGATGAGTGCTTTATTCCATTCTGTTTAAGAGCACCAAGGGGCTAGAACCCGGATGAGTCAAAGAGTAGCTTTAAATACCAGTTAAAGAAATTCATGCTCACTATTTGTATTGAGCAGAGAAGTCAATGCTTCTCGTACTTGGAGGGCATGAGAATTACCTGGGGAGCTTATTTTTGAAATCAATTCCTTCCTGCTGCCCTCCTTGCATAGGTCAACTGAATCTGAATCTGGAGGTGGCAGGGAGTGTATCTGCATTTTAAAAAGTTCCCTGAAAGAAAATCTGATAGAGATGTCTACACTTAGAGAAACACTGATCTAAAATAAATTCTAGTTAATGATTATAGTTTGTATGAAGCTAGTGACAGCTGGTATATGTAGGAATCTAACACTATACTACTCAACATCCCCAAATAGAATGTTTAATATCATCACCTTATGTGAAGTGTTTTTTTTCCCTATAATTGATGCTTTCATTTTTTGGAGTCTCAGTTTTACCTATTAAAACAAAACATACTTACAACATTTTCTAAAATTTCCCCTTTGACTGAACACTACTCTATACTGCCAGCGATCTTGAGGTAATTAAAACACAGCACTGCTTTGAAGAGGTCAGTGAGGATGCAGACACATTACCAGACAATTACAGTACCATGTGGTGAATTCAGTAATACACAGTGTGATTAGCATAATAATAGAGATGTGCGTAGATGGATAATATTACCCTGTGTTTTATTTAACCTCACGTAAGCGTATGATCTTATTAGAAGGCATGTTTGTACCCTCATGTCTCCTTAACTTATAATTTTCATAAATGACTTTTTAGCCTTTCTTAGCATATTGCGAAAGTGTGTAGAAGATATTTTGTTACTGCTAATCCATAACTGAGATGAGAATAACAGATGAAGTTGAAAACTAAAAATGAAATAAAATACTTTGTTCTCCTTTAATGTATTTTGCTGTCTATTACTGAATGTAATTTGCAGAGTTTCTAAGATGTAGTTGACTATTTAGAAACTCGTGATCTTTAGAAAAAACATTGCAGAGGCTGAATGTTTAAAATGTGGCCCTCTGTAAAGTACTCAGTTTTTAATAGTTCATTGCAAATGGCGTAAAGGGTAGGATCTTATTAACTGTCTGTTGAGATGGTTAAATTGTCCCAGTTATTTTTAAAAATACTAAAATATTTACATAGTACTTCTTATAGTGAATGATAAAACTCAACACACTGTATAGCCTTAAATGGACATTCTTACCATCTGAAAAAGTTCCCGAAAAGAAATAAAATAATATCAGAAATAAGGGGAGAAACTATATTAAATTAAGAATTAAGAGTTTCCTTTTCTCAGGTGACTGAATTTATTTACCTTCTGTTACTAATAAGATAATATGTTTTATTGGATTTCAGGCTTAGTTTATACCTCAGGCTCTTTGCATGATTCATATTTCATTGGGTTTTTTTCCCCCTTTAATATGTGGTCTATAGGTAAAGATCTCCATTTTATGTGTAGAAAGACAAGCAGGCTAAGATACAGAGTCTTAACTGAGTCTTACATCTTTGACAAAACTCTCAACTTTCACAGCAGTATTTTAATTTGCTAAATAAACTTTCTATTAGACACTAACTTAATTTGTATCCACAAAGGATAATGATGGAGGATGAAGTAGCATGAATGATTAATGTAGATTTCTTTGGTTTTAGTGCATTGGCATCTGCTTTTATGTATTAGCATCCTATTCTTTCCTGGGTTTTATTTACCAAAGTCAGAAGCTATAATTACAAAGTCTATGTATTCTCTTTTCATCTAGCAAATTATGATTTCCAATGTATGTTACCAGATATTTGTTTCATGATGGTGAAGCTCATCATAATTCCAAATTACAGTGCCTTATCAAAAAAGACTTAAAGCAGCAGGACTAATAAACATGTATTAGTGATCCAACTTCACTGATCCAACTAAAGTGATCGTACTTTAGTGATTCATCTCAAAATTTCACTGAAACTTTTTATCAGCAGAATTCACCTTGTCTTTCTAAGTACTGGTCTTTAGAGTATCCTTTTGTGAACATGTAAACACTGATAACATGGGGATGATATGGTAGTTCACCAGGGAACAACCCAGATAATGATGGTCCAGCTTGTGAGTCTTCAGTGTGGTCGTAGAGAGCCCTCTACTGCTCGTGAGATGACATCTTTCCGTGAATTTATCTGTAAGTCCTTATTCCATACTTGCTGGCACTCTGATAGCACTCCTGGCACTGCCCTCTCCTTTGACAAATGCTGTCTAAGAAGGAGTTAACAGTTGTCTGACTTCAAACCTGGGTTAACACGTATGAGGTTGTGTGTCTGAATTTATTCATCAAGACGGCCTATATTTGGTAGTAACAAGGAATCGCTGAGAACGTATAAGATCAGGACACTGACAGCTAACTAGCCAGGTGAATTTGGACAGAACATTTTCATCAAATGAGATGATACCACCTAAGGTATTTATTTTGTGGGGGAAGTTTTAGAGTTAAAGAATAGGATAGGTTTTTTTCCATAAATGATGAAACAACTCAGACGTAAAGGGTATATTGTTTTTCTTCTGGTTTGTTATGCTTTTCGATTCCCTGCATGCAAGAGTGCTTCACACAGTATAGGTGGTGCTGTATCATTGTATTCTGTTTCACTGCATAAATATTGGGAAATGACCTCTAGAATGGTTTGTGGGAAGTGCTGTTGAAACTAGGATCGAACTGAATGTCTTGAAACTCTCAGAACTTTTCACCCTGGTTCCTATGAAACTTACATTTGTATGTGATGATCGGAATGAATTGTCAAAGAAATACTTTGTACTGTATAAACCACTTTAATTTACTATTCTTCTTTTAAGAAGGACTAGAAATAACTTTTCTAATGGCTTTGAGATATAAATCACAGCATAAAATTCATCCATTTAAAGTGTACAATTCAATAGTTTTTAGTGTATACATCGAGTTGTGCAACTGTCAATCTTAAAAGATTTTCATCACCCAAGAGAAGAAATCCTGTACTCTTTAGCTTTTCAACTCTCAGTTCCCCATTCCAGCACTAGGCAACCACTAACATGCTCTGTTTCTATAGATTTGCGTATTCTGGACTTTTCACATACGTGGAATAATATATCGTATGTAATCTTTTGTGACTAGTTTCTTTCCCTTAGTATAATGTTTTTAAGGTTCGTCCATGTTGTTGCATGTATCAGCATTTCATTACTTTTTATGGCCACATAATATTCTGATTTAGGAATACAGGCAGTCCCCAGGTTACAGATGACCAACTTACAGCGTTCTGTACTTACAAACAGGCTCCCAGGGCTCCCTACAAGGACGATTTATAATTAAATTAATAATTCGGGAACTAGTTTCTTCTGTGCATGTCAACGAACCTGCGTGGCGTTAGCGATTTGTTGGCGCAACTTCTTTATGCCAGCAGTTGTAATGATTTCATTGTTGATATGGTCATCGCTTAGGCACAGTTTCACTTTTGTTTTAACCTTGTGACTCGATTTCGTGAGTCTGTGTTTACCCTTAGGCCACGCCTCCAAAGTGAAAGCCCACTGCAAGGCCAGGTGAGCCTGCAGTGAAGAGAAAGGTGATTACAATGGAAACGAAAATAGAAATAATTAAGCATCCGTTGAAAGGCCAGATGCCATCATTCGTTGGGAAAATATTAGGCTATAGTTGCTCAACTGTTGGAACAATTTATAAAGGATAAAGTGAGAATAATGAAACACCTGAAAGGTAGTGTTCCACTGAAACCATCAATTATTCCTAAGCAGTGTAGTGGATTAATTACTGAAATGGAAAGGTTATTAATCAATTTGGTTAGAAAATCAAAATAAGCATAACATTCCTTTTAGCCTAGCATTGATGCAACATTAGGTGTTGACTTTTAATATCCTTTTTTGAAATTTCTCCTATCTAAACTTTTGGTATGAGTTTGTTTATATGGTATGTTTGAATTGAAAGCACAATAGTTTCTATAACTTATTATTATAGTTCAGAGGCATTACAGTATTGTACTGTATTATTATTACCACTTATGAGGCATTACAGTATTATTATCAATGAGGCATTACAGTATTATCACCATATATATATATACTGTTCATCTGGGATCCAAGTTACAAACAAATTTGACCTAAAGACATTCTCAGAAACATAGCTCAACTGTAACTGGGTCTGCCTGTGTAGCAAATCTTGTTTATCCATTTATCAACTGATGCCCATTTGGGTTATTTTCATCTTTTGTCTATTTTGAATAAATACTGCCATCAACATATGCAGAAATAACTTTTGAGAATTATGAAAATATAGACTCCATTTTAGAGCCAAGTAGATCCTTAGAGATAATCTAAGTCATTGCTTCCATTTCCCAGATGATTAAACTCAAACCCAGTGAAACAAAATGACTTGCCCAGTCATATATTTAGAAACAAATGGAAAACACTCTACACAGACGTCTACATAATAGCCATTTGTATATGAAGTTGATCAGTGACACATATTTGAGATTAACAGTGGAGTTTTCCCCCATTAGAAACTTAGTAAAGGAAAGAGTCTGTTGTTATCCAAAAGAAAAAAACCAGGTAACTGGCAGGGGAAAGTGAACTCCTGGTCTTGTTCCTATTAGTACTGAGCTCTGATTTATAGACAGTGCATTAGAAACTAAAAGTGACTCTGGACAGGACAGCCTAAGATGTTAGGCAAATACTAAGTCCCCAATAAATACTTGTTGAATTGGAAATTACAGAGCAATTTAATAGAAACATATCAGAACACTATTCTCCACATAATTTCTACAGCTTTCCATTATAATTATTAGGAAATTTTTTTAAGAGATAGGGTCTTGCTCTGCCACCCACACTGGACCGCAATGGCGCTATCATAGCTCAAAGCAGACTCAAACTCCTGGGCTCAAGGGAAGCGATCCTCCTGCCTCAACCTCCTGAGTAACTAGAACTGCAGACGTGCGCCACCATACTTGGCTGTTTTTTCTTTTTTGTAGACAGGGTCTTGCTATGTTGCCCAGGCTGGTTTCTAACTCCTGGCCTTAAACAATCTCTTCCACCTCAGCCTCAGGAATATTCTTATACTAAAAAAAGTTGCAAGTAATTTACTCACCTTTTAAAAGTATGTACTATAGTGCAGAGGAAAAACAATTTGGAAGACTACTTCTGGTTACATTGTATAGTATTTGATATTTAGCCTGAGAAAGAAGAAATATTAATAGTTTTTATTTCCCCAAGTACTATACCCATTAAACCAGTTTAAGAAAAATGAAGTTTTTATTTTATATGTACAATAGATGTGAAATTTTCTACTTCTGTTGCTTTATTCTGTCTTCTATAGTGATGGAAGATAAAGTCTGTATTATAACCATCTGGAATTAATTCTACTCTGTTGTGTTTTAGTAAGAGGAAGATTTATTCAAAAAAGTCTAATTCACCTTTGATTTTTTTTTAAGAGGGACTTGGATTCTCTTATTTCTAGTGCATAATAGCATCTACATTGTATTTGGGAGAATTGTTTTGTCATAGATACTGAGAAATAGTTTATAGATAATATAAACATACTTCCCTCAATGGAAAATGTTAAAAGCAATGTTATATTCACTCTTCATTAATTTTTTTAATAGACGTAGCCCAAAACTGGATTTCTAATGAACACTTCAAAGTATCCAGATTATAATAAACATTTTCAGGTAGCACAGTGCATCTGATAGGGATACACTGAAGGAAATCATAACAAGTTCATTTTTGCACATAAAAATGGCAGATGAACTTTGTTTTGACCAAGTATGCATGAGTACACACTAAAAATTCTAAATGAACCTCTTTGGATCCATACCCTTTTCTTGTAAAGAGATTTGCCTATATCTATATTTCCAAATTTAAAATGTCTTCCAAATTTAAAACATTTTGAGATGAGCTCTGAAATCAGTTTGATTTCTGATATCAAGTATAGATTTATAGTATTGTTGCCAAACAAATAGTGGACTCCAGAAACAAAAGTAAAGTATACTACATTATAACCTCTGCACACAGAATCCCACAGCCAGATATGGACATTGATTTTAGTTCTTGCCTGAGAAAGACATGTTAATGGGAAGTAGTGGGACCCAGGGGTGGTAAAAACAAGATAGGTGGAAGCCCCAGAAATTGATTTTTAAAATTAAGGGACCTAAGTAAACACGGGAAGGGAGTTAATACATTTTATAAAACCTGTAAGGACTGGGGTCAGGAAAATATGATATCTTCTCATCAAATATAGAAATAAAACCAGAAAACTAGAGCTTACTAGAAATAAAAATGAAGAATTAAACAGATTTACTTAAATTATATTAAATGAATGAAACTAAAAGGCAAGAAAAAATTAAGAAGGGTTTAGAAAAAGCATAAGATAATATCAGTATTTTGCAGTCACCAATTTTGATGATGGAAAAAATATACAACTTCACTGTCTAGGTTAAAATAACCCTTGAGCGAGGCACAGTTGGCTCATGCCTGTAATCCTAGCACTCTAGGAGGCTGAAGTGGAAGGACTGCTTGAGGCCAGGAGTTCTAGACCATCCTAAGCAAGAGGAAGACCCCGTCTCTACAAAAAATAGAAAAATTAGCCAGGCGTAGTGGCATGCACCTGTAGTCCCAGCTACTCTGGAGGCTGAGGCAGGAGAATCGCTTGGCTTGAGCTGAGGAGTTTGAGATTGCTGTGAGCTACAATGACGCCACTGCACTCTGGCCCAGGCGACAGCAAGACTTTGTCTCAAATAAGATAGAATAACCCTTGCCATTAACATTAGAAACCAAACGTCAGCCAGAATAGCCCATTGACACACTGTTATATTTTCGTAAGTGACTCTCCCTCATTTTCAACTTCTTGACTTAAAAACTCAAGAGCCCTCCTCTTTTTCCATGTAATGCTGCAGTCTGGTGAGTCACTCCGGCGTCCAGTGCTGAACTCCCTCAGTTGTCACACCCACCAAGCATTGATTCTCCCTGTGCCTTAGAAGTACACCCTCGTCTCCTTTTTTGCGAGGTTCTCCTCCTGTGCATTATCTTTCTCCCAATAATGCCTACATGACCCTCAAAATCCACTCCCAGTGTGGCTGATCCCAGTGTGAACCTCGCCTAACCAGCCAGACTGCATACTGCTTCAGAGTGGAAGGGCTGGAGCTCTGACTTCAGACAGGCTTGGATTGGAATCTCAGCCTTGCCTGCCTCTGTGGCCTTCAACCAGTTAATTAACTCTTCTAAAACTTGTTTTTCTTATCTGAAAAATCTGGTTAGTAATACCTTCCTCCAGGGATGTCTTTGAGGATTGAATGAGATAATGTATATAAACTTTTACCACAAAGCCTGTCTTCTTATGGTAAGCTTTCAATCAATGGGAGTGGAGATGTATCCCTTTTTCATGATAATTATCAAATTTCAAGTTTCCATTTCTCTGCTAGCCTATAACTTCTAGGAGGGTTGGGACCGTATTTTATTGGCCTGTGTATCTCCAGTACTTGTCATGGATTCTAATAAGTCATATACACTCGAAAAAATATTTGCTCAATGAACACTCGCCCATGGTTGTGGAAACTCCCAAAGCCCAAGCATGAGTTGATATCAAACCTTCATCCACCGTCTAGTTGCTGCTCATTATCCTAAACACCAGTGTAAAACCATGACAGCGTCAGAAACAATCCTTGGCCCGTTTTCCCATGCAGTCCTCCTCTGGCAGAGGGGAATTTGTTGGGGAAGACGGCAGGATAGTTTGTGTTGCCCTCTGCACATTTTTGTCTCCCTCCAGACTCCCACATTCAGAGTTAACAGTTTGGGAAATTATATCTCTGTTGGATCAAAATTGTATTAACCCATTAAGAAATGTGTAATAAAGGTAATTATTGAAAGAAGTCAGTAAACATAATTTGCTATTTCCTTCTTCCCTTCTGCAAGTACCCCTATATTCCTCTGATTTTTGTTTCAGTACTACATATTTGAAAGTATTACAACTTACTTGTTAATGTTCTAAAAATATTTTCTCATCAACTAATTTCAACTTCCCAAAAGAACGAGTTACTGTATTTTATGTTCTAAGTTACTGCCTCCCTAAGGCAATCTTTTTACGTCTATAATAATAATAAACATTGCTTTTCTGAACAAGATCTCAAAGACTAATGAAAGCTTTCAGATGTCTTGAAAATAGTTTTGGGACTAAACCAAAAATTTCTTTAAGCCCTGAACAACCTTCAGGTTTGCAGTAAGGTGAAATAATTTTCTTTTCCTGCTCTCGAGCCAGAACAAACAGATACAGTGTGTGGCAAGGCCATATTCAAACATTACCTCCCCTGAACATATCCTTTCCTGGGTTCTCTGTACACCACAGATAGCACAGTGTTTACGTTACAGGCATAATGGCAGAATTCCCACCTATAACCATGCAGTTGGAGAAGAGAAATTATTTTCTTTAAGGACGGAAGAAAATCCATGGCACAATTGCAATTCCATTAAGTGTTGACTAGAAGGGAACAAGATAATTTAAAATAACGTACAGAAATCTGAGAATGCTTCTAGTAGGCAAAATCAATCTTACAAATTATAAACAATGTACGTTTTTAAAATATTTGACCAAACAAGAGTGTAAGCATTCAGCAAAATCTTAATGACACTGATTTTATTCAGTAGCCATTTACTAAGCACATGCAGTGTTCTAGGTACCTAGCTAGGTGCTGGTGTTACAAAGATAAAGACCAATGTGGACGTGAGACAAGCGTCTGAGCTCGTGAATTTCACTGTCATTTGCTAAGCACTTGGTTATAGCTATAAACAGAATGTCTCAGAGATGGAGAAAGAAGCAGCTCCCTCTCCAGGGTGCTGGAGATGACTTGCCAGATTAGATGACACTTGAGCTGGGAGATGAAGTGTTTACCAGGCAGGGAGAGGTGGAGGAAGCATTTAAGATAGAGGGAACAACATGTTCAAATTGAGAGAGTTAAAAAAGCGCAGTGAGAGGTCTAAAGAGGTATGTTGGGTTGAGATTGAGAAGGACTTCATGTGCCAGGGTTAGACGTTTGGATTTTACCCCAAATGCGGTGGGGAAGCAGGAGAGGCTAGGAATGAAGTGGTACGGACAGCAAGGAAACAGTGTTGGTCCTGTGAGAGACTCATGTAGTGGAAATGGAAAGGAAAGACAAGATTCAAGAGATTTGTCTCCTTTTTTAAAAATAGAATCCATACAATTTGATGATCAACCAAATATGAGGGTGAAGGATTGTGTTAGTCTGTTTTTTTGTGCTGCTATAACAGAATGCCACTGACTAAGGAATTTATAACGAACAGAGATTGTGATTTCTTAACATTTCCAGAGGCTAGGAAGTCCCAGGTGGAGGGCCCCACATCTGGCAAGGGCCTTCCTGCTTCATCAACTTGCTCGCTTCCCAGAGAAGGCGGAAGTGCAAGAGAGGGAATGGAGGGGAGTGGAAAGGGAACCTAACTCATCCTTTTACCAGGAACCCGCTCCGACAACGATAACAGCGTTAACAGTGTTAATCGCCTCTTAAAGGCCCCACCTCTCAACACCGTTGCATGGGGCATTAAGTTTATAGCACATGAAGTTTGGGGGACACATTCAAACTGTGGCAGGGATAAACGCCTTAAGGAAAGCAGTAGGCATGTTAATGCGATGTAAATATTATAACAAGAATGAGGATTCCGTCCTGTGACTTCTAAACACGTCTCAGCCCAGGATCCCCTAAGAAGTGCAGTTGTCAATCAGTGGATAGACAGCCATGGTTCACTTTTCACCTTCTAACTGTAGGGAGAGATGCAAAAGAAATGAAAAGTAAAAGCAACTCGTCTTCCCACCCTTGCTTAAGAAGGCTATGCCTCTTCCCTGACGTGTACGCACCCGCGCCCCATCCCGTTTCTTAGACGTTGCAAGCTGTTAATCAGGAGGACATTCAGAGCTGGGACTGGCAGAGTGGGCAGGATCGAAATAGAATGAGATGATGCTTACTTTCCTGTAAGTGCAATAATTCTTTGATTGTACGAGACAAAATAGGAGATAAAGAATGCTACAGTCGTAAAGTAAGGAGGGACCCGCAGAGGCCAGGGTCTCCTTCATTGTCTCCCTGAGTCTCATGCTTGATACCATCCTGTGGTACAAGCAGGGAAAGAATATTTAAAAGAGACGGAATTACTCTGTCAGCCCCCATGGCCTTCCAGAACTACGTCGTCATGCCCACTGCTGGGCATATCTGGACTCATTTTCTCTCTGCTTTTCTTTGCCATCCAGGCTGAACAAAATCTGTACTTCTTTGGCTCAGAGCTGATTCTGGCAATACGACAGAGACGGAGAGTGTGTTCTCTCTATTCTGCAAGAACATAGATCTTAATTCAGCAACATTTCATTTAGTGTGTTATATAATATACAGCAAGCAAAGGAGATGTGTATTACCATAGTGTTTTAGAACAGTGTTTTCAATTGTGGATCCTGACATGTTAGTGATCATAAAACCATCTTAGCAGGTTGTGACCAGTATTATTATAATAACAAGTAGAAAATATCCAAGCAAACAATAGAAGAATGTTGGAAATTTGTGTCCGTTTTACATGTAAACGTGTGTACTATCGTGATGTAAAATGTGTTCCTAACTGAACGGTCATCAAAACTGTTTAAAACATTGTATCTGGACTGCTTATGAGGCTAGTTCATTTGAACGAGGGGTTAGATGAACTTTGAATACAGGCCTGGACACCAAATCCCCATGTCATTATGGATAATTGATTCTGTCATAGTTTTAGCATTCCTGCAAATGAACTTTCAGAGCACAACCTTTTTGTAAGATAGAGACATCTTTGTTAGGCAGGTTCTTATTTCAGAATTTGAGAAAAAAAAAAAAGACATATTAGTTTCCTAGGGCTGTCAACAACATACCACAAACTGGGTGGCTTAGAACAGCAGAAATTTGTTGTCTCACGGTTCTGGAGGCAAATCTGAAGTCAAGATGTTGGCAGGGCCCTTCTCCCTCTGAAGGCACTAGGGAATGATCCATCTGTTCAGGCCTCTCCCCCAACTTCAGATAGTTCTTGGCTTGGGACAGGGCAGCATAACTCCCATCTTCAAGTAGCATTCTCCCTGTGTGTGTATCTGTCTCTGTGTCCAAATTTCCCCTTTTTATAAGGACATCAGTCACATTGAATTGGGGCCCATCTTAATGACCTCATTTAACTTGATCACCTCTGTAAAGACCTCTCCAAATAAGGTCACATTCTGAGGTATGGGGAATTGTGGCTTCAATGTATATTTTTGTAGCGACACAATTCAACTCATAACAATGTATTTCAAATGTCCACTACATCATCAAAAAATGGTAGAAATATTTTTCTGTATCATTGGGGGAAAAAATTCTAAATCTTTGGAAGTACTTTTATCTATTTGTTTTGCCCTCAAAATAATAACCTCTCAGTGTTGACTAAAAATTTCTGTTCTGTGAATATTAACTTCAGATCTTTGCGTTTATCTTTTGGTCAGGTAAAATCTATTTATTTGCTGTTGAACTACAATAATTTGTTTGCATTTCTACTGGCTAAGTAGGTGTTGCATTCTTAGTCACAAAGTGCAAATAATAAAACCGTAAACACAGCTGCTTGGGCTTACAAGGAAGAATTGTAAAATATCCTCCCAAAATATACAGCTGCAAACACTTAGCTATGAACTGATCTGAAAACTCTTTTAACATTTGTTTTCCAAGAAGAACAGGGAAGTTTTACTGCATGTTCTTGAATGGGGCCAAATCAAAAACCTAAGCAGCAAAATGCTGCTTCACTTTCTAGTTGGCATGGGGCGTGGTTAATGCCTGAGGCTGTGGATAAATTGAAAATGCTCAAATACTGGGCATTTCATGTTTTGAGCAGAAGGAAGGAAAGGAAAATGTGCTAACTTCACTTACCACTCTCCAGGAAAGTTCATCTAAGAAAATTCCTCCCCTTAGCAAATTCTGTAGCACGTGAGGAGAAAGTCTGAGTTCCTGAAAAAATGTTTGCTATTTATACTTTCCTTTCACTTGTCCCTCACTTCCTCTCTCTCTCTCTTGCTCTTTTGTTTTTTATTTTTTTTTAAGCGCCTGTAGACATTTTTTTAGTTTCTTCAATGACTAGAACCTAATTCTTAGCATTTAGTTATTTTTTCTGTACTTTTCAGTACTTTAAGGAACACTTGCAAACTTTTTTCTATCTCAGATTACTCGAAAATGTATTTAAAGTGTGTAAATAAGTATGCAAATTACGTTAATTTGGGGGCAGCTAGCCACATTAACCAATTAGAAAGTTGAACTAATTGGAACATTTATCAGACCAGTTGAAAGGGGAAGTGAGCGGATTGGTGGTTTGATCCAGTAATTGAAGGTCCATTCTCAACACCTCACTCTGGGAATTCTCCCAGCAGTATTTGGGTTTTCTTAGATGTATAAAACACCACGCTTTTCATGATTTTATTTAGCTTGCTGTATAATTAAAATGATAGGCATTGCATTCTGTGGCTTCAGTTTAGAAATTAGTGCAGCTCAGGAAGAGATTGAACATCTGTGTGTCATTTATTTATATGCGTTTACCAATGTTGAGCCATATTAAAAAAAGTTAGGAAGCTGGCAAAACTATTAAGTTATTGTCATTCTCAGTTGCAGCTTCTTAGATTTGGACTATTATTTGGGTTTGTTTGATAAATGTTCTTCCCACAGGCAGTTGTTTTGAGAATAGTACCACGTATCTGAGAACACCAAGCACCTAATTGCATGCCATGGGTGAAATGATTGGCCAAATCTCCAGTGTATGTTTGAATTTAAAAAAAAATAGCAAACTAATTGGCTGCTTAAACTTGGTCGTTCGTTATTCAGAGTCATCAAATAGGAAATAATTGAAACGTGGGGTTGGTACTGGTAACCAAGGAGGAAATCGAATGAATTCCAAGTTGTTACAGTTGGTCATTGCCTTAATTTTATGACATACACCCCTTCGTTCACAGTACATGTGCTTATTTTTAAAATTAAAAGTGAATCAGAGTTCTCCATTTCGAATTTAGGAAAAAATTATGACAGATTATGCTCAATTTAGAATTTAGGCAAAATCATTTTGTATCATTGGACGTGACTGAGATTGTCACAAAACCAGCAACAGGCATAAACAACCTCTATAAGTAGATGTGTTTGAGACTAAACTAATAGTACCATATTGTTTTGCAGAGCTATGTAAAAATGGTAATCTTCTCAAATGTGTTGCATTCTGATTTGTAAGTTTTGTGGAAAAATTTATTTTCTCAGTTTTGTTTGGAAGAATAGTCCTTGGCCATTTTTTCTTACAATTGCCTTCAAAATCAATGCAGTAAATTGATTTTAAAAATTAATTGGTTTAATCTATTTGAAAGCAATGGTTTAGTTGTTTCAGAATTTATACCTTTGTCAAGATTATGTTACTAAACCCCCAGGCAAGGGTACTTTTATGAAAGGAAAAGAATATGCTTTTAAAATAAAAATTAATTTTTGTGTACCCTTATTTTCTTTTCAAATTATGTTGCTCTTCCTGGGTACTGTGCATGGATTGCTGCCCTGTTGACTGCTGATCATTGACTGAATGTAACACTGAGTCTGTTTCATTTTACTTAAATTTCAGTGCTTACATTTTTTTTTTTGAATACTTAAACTGATCAAAATTCAGGGACATAGTCAAATTAAGAATTTTTGCTTTCATTGACAAATGTTTGCAAATGTAGCCTGAAAAATATTTGTTTATGATTAAAACCTTGTGTTTCTATCAAGAGACATTCTTGACATGATGCCAGTATATTTTAATAAATGATCACCTTAAAAGTGCTGTCAGGCATAATGCATTATGAATAGACTTTGACTAAGGTGATGTAGAATTGCTATAATCAGAAGCATGTCTAGTAGCTTATAAAGTCCATAAGATCTTACGGCTGCTGGAATGCAAACTGGCCATCGAATAGGTTTTCTTCACTAACCTTGTCATCTCACCATACTTTTTTTTTTAAGAGACAGGTTCTCTGTTACCCAGGCTGGAGTACAGTGGCAATCATAGCTTGCTGTAACCTTGAACTCCTGGTCTCAAGCAATCCTCCCACTTCAGCCTCCCAAGTAGCTGAGACTACAGGCACATCTGCAGGCAAATGCTACCACTCCTGGCTAAATTTTTTTTTTTTTTTTTTTTTGGTAGACACAGGGTCTGACTATGTTGCCGAGACATGTCTTGAACTACTAGCCTCAACTGATCCTCCCATCTTGGCCTCCCAAAGTGCTGGGATTACAAGTGTGAGTGACTGCACCTGGCCCTCACCATACTTTGGTAGGTTAAAATTGAAGAGAAGATAATAACAAAAATGGACTAACATGTAATACAGTAATTTATACATCACTAGCTGTGTCATGGAGGTGAATTATGTACCCACTCTGAGCCAGCTTTTCTCATCTGAATAAGACGGGGAGGGAGGGACAAGTACCAGAGAGGGTTTTGTGATGATCTAAATGAGATAATTAACGTAGGGCCTGCAGGAGTACCCTCAGTCATAATTGATAATTAATGTGTGAGGGAGGGAAGGTATAAAGGAAGAAAAGATTGATTTTGATTGCCTCTGTTTGCTACAAGGAAATTTAGCACACACACATTAGCCAGAACACACGAACACCTGTATTCAGAGCATTGCACCATTTAAATTATCTCCCCAAAGCACTTAAGAAAACCAACCATATGGCTAATTGAATGTACATCAAAGTACATCATAGTTAGCATGTTAATATCCATTCTGGTTTGTTACATGTTAGAGTTAAGGATCTATTCTGGGCAAAGAAAGTATTTAGCACATCACCAATTTTACAATGTGATTTTTCCTATAATAACAAAATTGTTATGGGTTTTTAGTGGTTGCCTTTTTGGCACAGTGCTGATCATATAGTACTTTTTGACACCAATTCCTTGATTAGGAAACGAACCCAATTCTAACATTTTTATAATTTGTTTTGTTAAGTGTTCTCTAGGAATATTTTAAAGCCAAATGTGTAAGCTACTTGTATCAGGTTAACTTACAGCAGTCACCTCCTGTAATAGCACTGGCCCAGGCGGTTTCTTCCCAGGACACCCGGACATTTCCTGGGTGTCGTTACCTCTAACTTTTCAACTCGAAGGCCTACCTCTACTACCTCTCAGCCCACCACTTACCCCTCATATAGAAAGAATTAACACATTTAATTATAAACATTAAAATATTTGGCAACATGGACATTAGAAACATAATACATCCTATTTTATGATGCACACTGGGTTCCACCTAGAACGTGAAGACTTTTTCAACTTCCAGGACAGGTTTTGTTTGGTTGTGTGTTTTACGCTATCGTTCTGTAATAAGATTTTGTTGACTGCCAGCTTAATATTATCAATTGAAGCGAAATTTTCTCTTTTCATCAATGATACTCCAGAAAATAAAAAATGAAAAATAGAGAAAGAGAGAACGCTGAAGTTAACTAGTTGCTTTCCCAGATGCTGTAAGCTGGTGTGACACCCCAGTTGGCGTACAAGAATAACCATAGGGGTACAAGAAGAAAATATTAGAGCTTCTTTTTCATTTTATCTAACACTTTATCTTTCTACTTTTATCTGTTTAGTGATGCACATAACTAATACAGATATATATTTGATCAGTCATCTATTTGAGGGGAGTGACTACTAAATAGAAAATTTTATAAGAATGCGTAATTTTAAATGTTCGAGGACCACTCCAGAGGGGCATTAAAGTCCACTCCAGAGGGCATTAAAGGGGAGAGACTCAGTCTACACTTTGAGGTCATTTATTAGGGAGAAAAACATGTTAAAGAAAGGAAAAAATATTATAACATATACTATACATTTTTCAAATTAAATTCCTTTATGTTAAGCTTCATATTGTTTCTGTGTCGTTTGAGGAGCTTAAACTGTTTTGATGATTTTATTTGAGCCCGTTCATGTTATCTGCACTAGTTAATAATTAGTAGAGTGACACGGAAGAACAAAGAGCACGCTAGTGTTGTGTTGTTTACTGATGTGCTTCTCATCGCTAGAGAATCGTTCCTGAAGTGACTCACACTTAACAGTAATATTTTGTTGGCTGTTTCTTACTTTCGTCACCACGTTGATAAGCTGTAATTAAGCTTGTTGATAAATGAGTACATAATCATTTTAAGGGCTTATGTGTAATATATGAGTACTTGAATTGGGCTTACAGAATAAGACAGTACAAAGCTGCTTCTTTAAAGGGTGATGTGAATTACTTTTGCCTGAGGCTGATTTTGAAAGAAGATTGGTCTCTTTTGAAGAATTGACCTTAGCTAGGTCCAACGTAGAGTGAGTTCTAACCCTACTCCATCGTGAGATTGGCTTCAATGTGTCGACACAAAATTTGTGACAAATACAACAGTTTTAGTAAAATGGACATGTTATAGTAACAGAAATTATATTAATTCAAAATTTATTTTCCTTTTAGTTCACAGGAAGATGAAAGACCTATGTCACCTTTCTATTTGAGGTATTTATTTGATTTTTGCTGGTCTGCTACAGGGAATGGAGGAGGGATAAGGCTTCTTTGGGTTTATTTGCCCATATTAATCCTTTTTCAATAGCATACTCTATACTGTGGCCATACTCAGCTGGCTGGAGCTCCTCAGCCTGTTGGTCATGCTGAATTTTCCCTCTCTTTGGTTTAAGAAGTATTTTTTAAATGTTTATTTAATATAGTTGAAAACAAGATATTTTGTTTTAAATTCAGAAAGGCCAAGGGGACCATTTTAATTTTTAAGACTGACTTACGATTAGGCTTTAACCTAAATTAGAAATCTCTACTCCGTGCCTGTATGGAGGTGAGGGGAGGGGAGGGCAAGCGCAGGTCCGCTCGCGGGAGCAGCCTGGGGTGAGGTTCCATCGTTCCCTCTGTGCTAGTGGACTGAGAAACTAGATATTCTGCGGGTTCAGGATTATTTCATAAGGCTTATAAAGGCAGAGTAACCTGACGATTAGAGCAGGGAAGTTAACCAGATTCAAAGCAGATGTTAGATAAGACCAGTTCTCTCCAGTGACTGAATGCTTACCGCACCGATGTGATTTTTTCAGTGAACCATCCGGCTGAAGCATGACCCAGAACCACGCCTTCCTTATCGCGTTTCTTTCCTCACTATCTGCCCACTTCAAAGGCTCAGAAAACATGTTTGAAAATGATGTCATCATGTAAATTTTAAATGGTGGGCTTTTTAAGTCTTTCCTCAATTTTGAAGTCCGCGGCTTTTTAAAAGGAATGCTGGGACGTGTGATACATAATGTATTTATTTTTGGATCTGATTTGTTGTAAAAGTCCCACAGTTGGATTTAGACTGTAATTCCAAATCAAGCAGTTCAGAAACGTCTCATAGGACTTCACTCTTAGCCAAGTAACTGCTTTTCAGTAGCGTTCTGCCCTGTAGCGACTTGCAGCATGTTATTGCATGATCGCTTTGTGGCAGCATTGGCACAGTTGAGGTTTCAGTTTGAGACAACATGGTGGTCCGTTTTTTTCAACCTGGTTTCCTACCAACCAAATTAGCATATTCTGGTTCTTAGGCTCTCTCAACTGTGCAGTTGCTGTGAACACCCGAGGATGTTGTTGCTGAGTACATAGTGATTCTGGTATTCATTATATAAATATAAATAGTAACATCAAATGATTATTATATATTAAGTTTCATACAGTATGAAAAACTACAGCATTTCATCATGCCAACTAATGAGAACCATATCTCTGAATGTCTTCTTATTACTCTGGGGAACTTATGTCTCTGTTTTACATAGTATTGAATTTTATTTTATTTTGACTGTGATTTTATAAAGCAGATGGGGAAAATCGGTTTTTAAGTCTTAAGTCTTCAGGGAGAAATGTATTTTACGGTGTGAAAATTTTTGTAATTATGTGGACTATAATATCTGACTAATAATATAGTCTTTAAAAAGAAATTCTGTCCTTGCAAATGAAAGTTAAAGTAGAGTAAAAGAAAATTAATAATATATTTACTAAGCTCTTGATAGAAGCTATTTGATCTTTTCAATGTTAAGAGTCATAAAAACTAAAATATGATAAAATTAGGGGAAAAAATGAATATGCCTGCTAGATCACATTTACAGTAGAAAAAAGAAAAGTTACCAGCAAGTATTCTATTTCATAAATGCAAAAATAGTAATGATTTAGGGTAATTATTTAGCCTTAAATTAAAATTTCAAAAGTTTCTTTTTCTGAAGAACGTTATTAGAAATTATATAAGAATTAAATTGGTACAAGTTAATTTAACTTTTTTTATTACCCACTTATCATGAAGCAGGGAGAATCTACTGGCAAAATACAAACTTTTTTTTCTTCTTTCAATTATTTGCATGGCTGGTTTGAGATAGACTTTTCTTGAGGTATTGTAACATACGGTATTTAAGCAGAAGAAAGAAAATGCAATTATTATGATCAAGTTCTTTAGATTTTTTTAATCTAGAAATATGATATGTCTGCTGATAAATAATTTATAAATGGGTGTACTTTTTTTTTTACAGTACCTCTAGTAATAACAAATGAATGTTTAAGTGTTTTGAATATATTTAAATACATTTCTCTAGCTTTCTTGTCTTCTTTTCCCTCCCTCTTTATTACTTAGGATTACTTTGCTGCAATGTTCAAAAAGGGAGTTATTGCGAAATTCGTGAATTTCATAATAATTGGTTAATATGATGAAAAATTACTTTGGCTGTTTTAAATCTGAAATAATATTAAGTGTGTCTTTGAAAAGCAAAAAGTGAAGGGTGGTTGCAAAGTGCTATCTGCCCTGCCTAGGAATGTTGAATATTCAGTGTTGTTTGTTGTATTTTGATAGTGTTGATTGGTCAGGTTTTTATCAGAGAGAGAAAAGGACCAATCAAGAGATTGGTTTGAGATGGATACTGACTGGAAGTAGATCCAACCGCAGGCAGCCAGCAGTGGGGATGGAGTATTTGTGGTTTGGTGGTTAATTCTGAAAAGTCTGGCATGAAGTGGAACAGCAAACTCGGTGGCTACAAATCTGTGAGTGGGCAGCTTTCAGAGAGAGCAAAGCAGAACAGAAGATAAGGGCAAAGCAGGTCTCCAGTCTCAAAGGGAGAGGAGTGGATGATCCATAAAGGCACTCGGGTACAGGGGATCACACAGGGATCCAGCTATTGTAGTGGAGACACGGTGGATTGTTCATAACAAGACAGAGTCTGTGTCTGGGATAGAGGACAGAGATTGAGAGCACATGAAGAGGCTACAGTACACACTGATGGAGGTCCCAGGACCTCGCTGTTGCTAGGGGAAAAGGGTAGGATGCAGGAACAGGGAGCCAGAGAGGCTAGTAATTACCTTGCTCTGCTTATTACCTTACAGAATTTCAGTTTCTGTGATTAGATATATTCTCTTTTATAGTCATGGCTGAAGTCTACTATAGATTTCAGTTGCCTTCTGTTCTTTCTGCAGTAAGGTAGTGCTGTTATAAATAGACACACATATATTTTTATTCTAAATCAAGTATCTCCTGTGAGATCAACTCTGTCTTCTCTAATTTCTGTACTTCTCCAACCTAACCTAAATCACCACGGAGCCATTTGTCCTTTTTTGCAAAAGAAGGAAAGAGTAGCAACAAACCTGCACCTGCCACCATCCCCTTAGCAAGTTTACTGCAGTTACTGTAACTCGAACAGTAGGTGTCATTGTTCCCCAGATGCTCAGTAGGGATCACCAGCCCAGTTGGAATGATTAGAGGAATGAAAGAGAAGGACAGGTTATGCCAAACCATTAGTGAGGTTGTAGCAAAATAAACGTGAACCTGCAAACTTCAAATGAAGAACATTCTTGGCAAGGATGTCCGTTGCCTGGTCGCTTTCATATTTAAGGCTAGAATCCCCCCAAGAAGACACCACTACCTCAGTTGCTCAGCTTAGCATCAAAGCAGCTTGTTGTTGGTGTTCCTGTGCCATGTTCAAGCCTGTTACTGTCTGCATTCTTTTGCCTGGCATCCCGCAGATCTGTCTAGGATCTATCACGGTTCTGTTTGTCTGAGTCTTCAGTGTCTGCAAGCCCGAGTTTTGATTTCTCTGGTTGCTTTCCTCTGGGCCTAGGGTTCTTCATCTCCACGTTCTATTCTTCTCATCTCTGCTTGAGCCCACCTCACCTACACTACCTTCCTGCTCCTGCAACCAGGGCCAGACCCCATCCTTATCCCATCCCATCAGACTTTGACCTTTGAATTTCTTCTTTACAAATTCCTGTATTCTACATATAGCCGGTGTACCTAGAACCTGTGTTTGCCTGTGCTTTATCAAAATCCTAAATACGTGCTTCAGAAGCTACACACCTGCAGTCAGTTTTGTTCGTTGGGCTCTAAACAGCTCACCTGGCTCCTGAATGCTTGCTCCTTGCTTGCCTCACACCTGTCTTCCAGCAAGTACTCTGATCTGTCTTACTCTTCTCAGATAGTACTCCAGCAAAACCCTGAAATTGATCATCGTTTTAAATTTCAGCCCAAGTTTTAATACAGTGAAAATTGAAGCTAAATTAATATGTTTTGGAATTGCTTAGGGTCCATTTTAGAATTTCATCTGTTTTTAATTTTCCTTGAAGAACATCAGATAGATTTATTTCTAAGTTAGCTGTTCGGCAGACACACTCATTCTTTAGGATTTGGTTAATTTTTGATTGCTAGAGCCTAGGAACCATCAATTTTATGAAACCCTCTTAAGACTCTCTCAAATTTATGTTGAAGAAAACAATTTAGCTTTGGATAAAATCAAATTAAAATATCCATACCACTCCTGTCCTGATTTGTAGAAAACTTCTTTCTAAAGCATTTTTAGATAGCTTTTGGGGGGCATACCTTTTCAAACAACTTATGCTAGAATTTGTATGTTTGTGATTTTGTTGTTGTTATACTTCATTAGCTTTAATTTTTAAGAATTTGTTTTTCTCCTTAAGAAGCAAAGTATATGTTTTCTAAATTATCATTTTTGAGGTAAAAATCCCTCATTATTAAATGGGAGAGTTGGAGAAGTTTAGCATACAAGACATATTTGTTTGTAAGCCTGTTTCAGGCTACGGACTAGTAACTGTAACAGACAGACAGGCTGTTTATTTAAGTATCTACTTGATTTTTTGCCAAGATAGTAAAGTATCTGGGTATCTTCAGACACAAATAGCTCTTTATTAAAAAATATTTGTTTTCCTTATCCTTTTTGACTAGAATGGTGTTTCTAATCTGAGGAGCAAATCTCCTTTGCCTGCAGAGCTCTGTTTTTGGGCTTGGGTGGGTGGGTGGGTGGTAAAATGTAAAATTCACCATTTTAACCATTTTTTAAAAATTGTGGTAAAGTACACATACCATAAAACTGACCATCTTAACCATTTTTAAGTGTGCAGTTCAGTGGCATTCAGTACATTCTCAGTGTTGTGCGACCATCATCACCATCCATCTCCAGAACTCTTTATCTTGCAAAACTGAAAGCTCTGCCCATGAAACGCTAACTGCTCATTTCCATCGTCCCCTACCCCATGGCAAGCACCATTCTACTCTCTGTTTGTATGAATTTGCCTACTCCAGGTACCTCATGTAAGTGGAATCAGACAGTCTCTGTCCTTTTGTGACTGGCATCTTTCACTTATCAGAATGTCCTCAAGGTTCATTCATGTAGTAGCATGTTTCAGAAGTTTCTTTGTTTTCAAGGCTGAGTGATATTCTGTTCTATGTATATACTGAATTTTGTTAATCTGTTCATCTGTCAACACACACTGAAGTTGCTTCCGTCTTCTGGCTATTGTGAATAATGCTGCTGTGAACATGGGTGTGAAAATATCTGTCCAGGTGCCTGCTTTCAGTTCTGTTGGGTACATCCCCAGAAGTGGAATTGCGGGATCATACGGTAATTCTGCGTTTCAGTTTTTGAGGTGCTGCCATACTGTCTTCCCCAGCAGCTGCACCATTTTACATTTCCACTGCTGGTGCACGACAGTTCCAGTTTGTCCACATCCTTGCCGACACTTGTTATTTTCAGTTTTTCTGATAATAGGCATTCTTATAGGTAGCAAGTACATGGATTTCTTTAAAGATGCCTGAGTCCCACTGGCCAACATACCAAGTCTCAGGTGGGGCTGGGTGTCTGTATTTTCACACAGTGTCGTAGGAGATTTTGATGTACAACTCTAACTGGAAAACACTGAGCCAGATCGACAGTATAGCTGAAAAACGGTTATAAACTGTATTACTGTCCATCATACAATTTTTGAGAGACATAATTGTTCTTGATATCTGAGAATCACCAGTCATATTTTTTGCATACTAAGGAGAGGTAAATATAGATTCTGGGTTTAATTCTGTCAATATTAATGAAAATATTAAGCATATGCTGAGGCTATGCTGAGAAAGATAAATATATAAATTTTTAATGCTTCTCTTCATATACCTTCCCTTAACATGTCTAAGAAAAGGAAGAATTTATTTGCATAAAGTGACACCTTTATGTCTGTTCTGCCTGGAGCTCTTGCTGCTTCATTCTTCAGGATCCCTGCCTCCGTATGGCCTTCTCTCTGTGGGACTTCAGATTTTAATAAAATGTAAACTTCTGGTTTAAACAGGTAGCAGACTGCCTTTGCCTGATATAACTACTTCCTGCTTTCCATTTAAAGTCCAGCAATGATGTAAAAGACAAAAAATAGAGATTGCTCAATAGCAAAAGAAATCCACATCATAGGTCACATCCATCATCAACAGGGATGAACTGAGAAACATATTTTTACCTTGTAGACTCTGTGTTCTGTCATCTAAACAACACAGATGGCCACAAAGAGACTGACTTGGATTTCTTCTGCTGTCCACGGCATTGGCCGGAAAAGCAAGTGACATTCCCCCAGCTGAGCAGAAACTTATTTTCTGAACCATCTAGAGGCTAGTTGTGTATTCTTTTTCACCTCTCTGCCCCTGTCACATTTTTATTTCAATATCCATTCAAATACCAGAATATTCAGTCTGCAAAATGGTGGAGGGAGAAGGAAGAGTTGCCCCTGGGATGCTCAGTCACCTGGCAAAAGCATTTGAGAAAGGGATAAAGGTAGGAAGATTATTGGGTTTAATGTGCATTTCCAAGTGTACGCTGCACAAAAACAAATTACAGATTTGTTTGTGATTCTCCAGTGTAGTCATAAAATTGGGCCAAGCAGCAAGTCCCCCTAAGTAGGCATTGTGTATTGCCCTAGAACAGATGGATATATTGGCTTTTCAAGTCTAAATCCAAGAGGGGGCTTCTGCCGACAGCCAGATGGACAATGATATAAACTAAGAACAATCCACTCACCCAGGTTGTTGGTAATGGCTCTGCCTGGACTGATCGTTCTCCTTAAAAACCACTAAACGCGAACTGTTTGGGACCGGTGAAGAGAAATTACGAACTGAGGGAAAGGATGACCTGCCCTGAGGACTCAGCATAAAAAGAGAATCCAGATGATTGATTTTTATATAATTCAGAGGAAAACTTGAAAAGTAGTATTGTTAATCTTCTCAAAAAATGCTCAGGAACCTAACCAGCCTCTTTGAAACATTAGTAGGAAGCTGTAACAGGAAAGTAGATTGAGAATTGAAAGGCTGGAGACGCAGAAGAGCAGCTGAAATAAGGAGGGAAAAGGAGGCTAGAAGCGTATTGGCCGTGATTTAAAAAACTGTGTGGGAAGCAGTAAGGAACAGAAATTATTAAAGATAAATCAAGTATATGATGAAAGAGAAAGTCGAGAAGCTGTTCCAGAACGGAAAGGAAAAGGATGAAGATAAAAACTATGAGAGAAATAATGTTAGATGTGAAGACCAGATATTGAAAAGCCAACCTGAAAACTACAGGGGAGAAACCATATTAGTAAAATAGAAGTAGAAATCAAAGTTAATGCATGCCCAGCTAAGTAAGATATGAATAAAATTTAAGAAATAGAGACTTGCTTATAAGCATTGGTGAAGGGACAAAGTGATGAGGTTCTAAATTACTTGTCTTGCATAAAAGGCAGAAGAATAGTAGCAGGTGTCCAGAGTTTTGTAGCTTTGATGATTAGAGAAGTATGGGTATGAGAGGCAACCACCAGTAGAATTGTGCATAGGATTCCTATATCCCAAATCCCCTCCAAAGATAAGAGCAATGGCAAAAATCAAACAAAAAGCAAGCTCCCAAATTAGAAAGCATAAAGCAAAAACAATACTAGAACAAATATATCAGCTATGACAGTAAGTGTAAGTGGATTAAATTCTTTAAGAAAAGTTAAAATACCAAAAAAAAGATGATTTGAACCATATTGTGTTCGAGTCATACCTAAAACAAAATGGCACAGAAAGGTAAGATAAACATATGTCTGATAAATGTAAACAGAAAGAAAGCAAAGACAGCAATATCAATACCAGAACAAGTGAAGTTCAAGGCCAAATTTGTTAGAAAGGACAAACTAGACTTTATTAAGTAAAATCAATACTGAAGATATAAAAGTTGTAAATTAGTGTGTGTCAAATATTATAGCACCAAATCATATAAATTTAAACTCTTATATTAAGGATAAACAAACACATTTTACATATAAGACTTACACATACAACTCTGTGTCTGTAACAATTTATAAAATACATACCACTGAGAATTTTAGTAAGATTTCAAATAAATGAGCACATATATACGTATACTAAACTGTGTACCCTGTATATAGGGCTCAATCAAGCATTTCTGCTACTTTATAAAAATCATTCATCTATTTTTAAAAGCTATTTAAAAGAGCTGAAATTTTATCAGTCACATTTTCTGACCACAGTGTAATAACAAAACTTTTAATCAACTAATGAGAATTCTTCTAAGGGGAGAGGAGGAAGGGGAAAAACTCAAAGAGAAAATAAGAACCTCAAAGAAAAAGAAAAAAGTATATACCAAAATTTGTGGAATGAGGTGTAAGCTCTTTGAGGAGGTAACTTCACACTTAAGACTGAAAATAAATGAGCCATATATTCAAAATAAGAAGTTATAAAAAGGATGAAAAAGCAATCTCTTAGAAACCTAAAACTTCTAAGTTTGGCCCATTTCTATTGACCAATGTCGGCTGCCTAATTGCATCAGTCCTCATCATTTCATCCAATTGGTTGCAGTGGATACCACTGTAGTCGATTGACCATGTTTCATGAAGCTGTAGTGGATGATACCAGCCCTGGACCACCAAACAGATACCATTAAGTTTTTTTGGTGAATATTTGGTTTTGGACTATGTTTCAGCACTTCATCTTTATCCAACCATTGTGCCAAATGCTTGCGATTGTCAAAAAGAATCCATTTTGCATGACACGTAACAATAAGGTGTAGAAATTGTTCACCTTTATGTAATGACAGCAAAGAAAAGCAAGCTTTGAGATGATTTCTCTGCTGATGCTCATTTAATTCATGCAGAACCCATCTATCCAGCTTCTTTACCTTGCCGATTTGTTTCAAATGGCCCAATATTGTTGGAATAGTAACATCAAACCTTGCTGCTAATTTACACGTAGGTTGAGATAGATTTGCTTCCACTACGGCTTTCAGCTCATTATCCACCTTGGTCTCAAGTTGCTCACATGGCTCATTTTCAAGAAGAAGATCACCAGAATGGAACTTCTCAAACCATCAGTGTACTATGTTCATTAGCCAGATAACTTCCCAAACATTTTGTTGATGCTTTGAGCTGTCTGCACCACATTGCTTCCATGATAGAACTCATATTCAAAAATAACACAAATTCTCCCTTACCCATGGTTTCAGAAAACTTCCTCTTAAAAAAAATGTGAAAGATAATCACAAGCCAAAACATGCGTTTGAAAAACTGAGGTTATACCTTCACAATAAAAATAAAACAAGAGGTATCAAAGTGAAATGTCAGAGATATCAACTGTCAAACTTAAGGAAATCGGACATTTCATACTTAACCTCGTAGAATCAGAGTTGTGTGAACTTGAGTGAGACCCTAAACTTGTGTGAACCTAAACTTCCTCATCTTTAAAATGGATATAGTACATATGTGAACAATTTGTTGCATTTTATAATTTTGCTTAATAAAGACCTGAATGTAAAAACAAAGGAAAACCTGACTTCCTATTTATGCAAAAACATACTAAATATGTACAACTGAAAACTCCAATGATTAAGCTTCAAAAGAAACTGTGCAGAAGATGAGTAGTCTGACATTTTGATGAGCTATATTTAATTTGTTAGAAAATATTTAAGAGAGTATTAAGATATAGCCATGAAGAACAATTTTTTTCCTTCAAATCTGGCGTAATATTTAAAGGAATAAAAGTGTGAAGTTAGAAAAAGTATGAGAATAAATATTTCCCTCCTACTGAGTCATATCCTTGTAGTATGTTTCCAATTTATGTTCTGGTATATTTTGCATAGGATGCCATTTAAAACCAAAATGTGAGGCTTTTTTGTACCCAAAATGTCTATGATGATGCGAAAGAATGATGTAACTTTTATCAAAATTTAAATACCTATAAATGCTCCATTAAATTTCCACATGCTGATCATAGCTAAAGGTTAAATCAAAAACAATAAATACTGAGGCTTGAATGTATTTCTTTTAATGTATGACACGGTAAAGAATGAACCAAAATCATGAAAAAATTCAGAAAGCCATTATGCAGTTACAAAAAAATAATGTTACAATCACCTTATAATGTTGACACTGTGTATCAACTTACACCATTTTAAGGTGACTCTAAAAATACTGTATTTTGTTAAATAGACAATTTAAGAATTTCATGCTATTTGGATGATTAAGTTACATGATCTTCACCCTTAGCTTATTTAAGCAGATATCACATAATTGTCTTTTTAATGCTTATTCATTAAAAAATGGAGTAAATGCAAATATTACATTCTAGAAAAAACTGATAATCCTATCCTGTTAGACCTCATGATTCCCATTAAACAATAATATATTACAGGCAGGATTTTGTACGCCACAGAAGAGAACATACTAAAATAAGAGAAAAAAGAGAACACATGTTTTTTCAAGATGTCTGGTTTTTATAGATTTGAAACTTCTTTTTAAATGTATTCTTTATTTCACATTGAGATCTAATTAAAGAATCACTTGTCAACAGGCATCTGTGCATCTTACCACATGCAAATTTTAGAGACCAATATTGCTTCACAAAATTGGCTTAAGGAAATTTAGTTTGGGTTTTGCTAATAGAAATAAAGACTAAAGATATTTAAATATGTCATAGAATATATTTCAGAGTAGGCTTACAACTTATTTTAAATGACCATACCAATAGAATATTCAGTTGCATCATCACCAACAGTCGGCTTAGGTAATGAATTTGACCATAATGCTGGTTTGCACATGAGCTCATTTCTTTCCATGTTAAATACTTGCTTTATCAACATTAGTGAAAGAATTTTTCCTTATCCAAGTGTTTATAGTACATAAGTAAGAAATTTTCTTAGCAAATCAGTCAAGGGCTCTGAAGAAAATTCATTATTCTTAGCTATCTGCAGAGGATAAAATAACAAACTATATGCAAATGAAGGAAATTTATATCTTTCACTTTAGCTTATTTGCCTGTTTAAATGCTTATTGCCTTTTTCTCAGTGTCTTAGAATCAGCTACATGAGTCAGCTATAGCTGTGGGACTGAGTCTCTATTGCTGTCATTAAATATTCTTAGAAATGTTGTTCTTGGTGAATTATTAAGTACATCCCACAGGAATTATGGAGGTAGTTGGATACCTGACCAAAACCATTTTGGTATCCAATAAACTATAAATTTAAATGATACTATGTCATAAAACTAAATATGCAGCTATAACCTTTTGTAATGATTTAAACTTTAGGGCAATAAAATTGAATCTGAGATAATGTGTTAAACTTTTAGAGCTTAAAGAAAACCACAGAGATCACTAGCCAAACCTGTCATATTCTGTATGAAGAAACCAACCCCAGGCAGCCAATCTAAGTAGCAACCTGCCTATGATTTCAGCTCATTAACTTCAGAGCCAAGACCAGAACTTGTCTTCTCTGATTCCCAATGGAAAATATTCTCTTTTCATAATACTTTATATATAGAAATTCCATTAAAAGAACACCAAATTATGGATGAGTTACATATATCAGAAATTCCAGAGTACTATGAAAAACATAAAACTATAAGTTTATAAATCTGAGCTGAAATAAATATACTAGCAAAAATGAATATGATTTAATTACTTGGTTTTATTACTGATTTATTAATTTTGCATTCTGAGAAAGGCTCTTAACAACTGATTTAGATGGCTCAGGTCATTTTTATTTAACTTGTGAGGGAAAGTTTGATATGTTGACTTTTATTCACTAAGGTTATGAAGGTTATTTAGGAAGGTATGACTTTTTCTTTTCATACCTTCATTACTTAGAATGTTTAAAAATTGCTATTGTGATATCTAAATAATTGAAGTTTTAAGGAATTTTGGTTGCAAGGATTTAGAGCTTTCAACTTTGCTACTCAAAGTGTCTTCTACAAACCAACAGGATCAGAATCACTGAGGACTTTATTAGAAATGCAAAGTCTCAGCTTCCCTTTCCCGAGACTCAGACCTGCTGAATGAATCACAGTCTGTGTACTAACGAGGTCCTGGGTGATTCCTGTGCATATTAAGGTTGGAGAAGCACTTAGAGAGTTAGAAATCTCAGACTCTGGTTGTGTTTGTTGTCGTTTCCTTGTCTCTTTCTTCCTCACCTTTCTTTTTTCACCCTCCCCCGCAAAAAGGAACATAAAAATATCAGAATCTGCTTTAATAGGCAAAAAGAAGAACAGGTCAAAAATGTGTAGAAGGGAGGAGAGGAAATACATCTCCACATTCTGGGACAGCATGAGAGACTGGTTGGCTAATGATAGGTCTTTGGAATGTTTTTTAGCATCTAGCAGATCTACATTCTTTTCTCTCGTCTAGGTTTTCCTGTGAGTCATTATTCACATGGGTCCCTGCTCCCATAACCAAGGTTGTGCAACTGTATTGAGAAGTGGAGTCTAGGAGTTAATTATACAGTGTTGAGTTTACAGAGAGTGAGCCACAAAGCATCAAAAGCAAGGACTGCCTGTTCCAGTTAAAGACAGAGAGCAGCAAAGGATTTATTGTTGGTTATGCAGCCTGGGAACCACTATGAATAACAGGCTTTGTGAGGGAGAGGAGAAATGGTTGTGATTAAAAGCAAAGTAAAATACCTAAGTCCAGGCCTCAATATACAAAGATGACTCCAGTGTGTTTTTCTTCAAGTGAGTAATGGATTGAAAGACAAATCTAGTGTAGTGATTAAGAGCTTAGACTCCGAGCTAAAACTTTTCTTGGTTCAAATCCCAGCTCATCTATTTCTTGCCTCCGTGGCTGTGGGCAAGTTATTTAACCTCTGTAATCACTTCATCTGAAAATAGGGAAAACAATAGTACCTACCTCATAAGGTTATTGTAAGCAATAAGTGGAAAAAAAATCTGCGTAAAAAGTACTTAGCACAATGTCTGAAACATAGTACGTACTCAAGTGTTAGGGTGTTTGTATTTAGTTAGTTATTATTTAATGGCTCTTCAAATCAATTTCCCTTTTGCACAATCACATGATTGATTGTATATGGTTTTTCTGAGATTTGGTTATAGTCTATGATCATGACAAAGAGCTGTACCTTTAACTAAAGAAAATTATCTGGGTCTAAAGAGTCAGTGTTTGTTGATCACTTCTGGAATAGTGAGTACTGTGAAGGGTATGATGGTGGTGGTAGCGGTAGGTAGTGTGATGAAAGAAAATGAAAACTATCATACAATGCTTTGGGGCACTTGGATTCTGCATTGAAAGAGAAGAGAGATATACTGCCAAGGGAGAAAAACCTGGCAGATGATTCCCAAGCAGCATAGTCATATGTTGAAAATTATACAGTATAAATTAGGGTGCTTGGAGTGGTTGAAAGACAACTATCAACATTGGTCACTAACAGCTTCAGTTTTCTTCAGGCATCTTCTACAAAGAAGGAAGAAAAAAGAGAACTATTAGGCAAAATAGTTTGACGTGACTAAAGATTTTCTTCGATCTGTTCAATAGTTAGCCTTTTTAAAAGCATAGACACTTCTACATCTTGATTTAGAAGCTGACTAAACACCAGAGGGCAGATTGTGAGAACGTTATGAAGTTATTAAAACAATTAAAATAGCTGCCAGCCTCAACACTCACTGTGGTTAGGTGAACGTGAGTACAGGCATGAGGGAGAAAGTTCTGGAGGATGCTAACCAGATAGTGTTATATAATTTTATTCTGCTTTATGTTGACCACTTTTTAGTACTTTTAAAAGAATTCAGGCTTTAGAGAAAATGGGAAAGTAGTTGATAAACATAAAATAAGTTTGTAAATAATCCACAACAAGGTTATAAATTAGATGTTAAGATGGAACATTGTGAAGCTTGAGGTATTTTCCATCTTGAGAAACTTAGGAAGAGAAGATGGCTTAGAAATAGTCACGTCACAATCCAGCAGCTGTAAGCTTTAAAAAAGAAAGACATAGTCATGTATTACAGAGAACAGGATTTTGGCTCCTTGTTCTCTATGCCCGTGCTCTCTGCTGCCCTCTACCTGTTCGTACAGGAAAATGCTCCGTCTACAGGCCTCGGGGGTGAAGGCAGGGGATGGATTTGGATGGGGGAAAGGAGGTGATGAGAAGGCATCAGCAGCAATCGAACTAACATTTTGGGAAAATGAAAAGACCCTGAACTTGGGGTGTGGCAGTAGGCTGAGAGCTAAGAGACAATTTCCCAAGATCAGTTGCGGAATAATCCGCCATGGACATCTTTAAACAGGAGAAAAGGTCACTGTTCAGGAATAAGCAACCGAGGCCATCTCATTTTCTAGAAAATGAGCATCTGTCAGTGGATGGTCAAACATTTTCCATCTCTGATCTTTCATCTAACCTGATTTTCTTTCTCTTTGCTTCTTCTCTGCAGTGCTCACGTATCCCAAGTCAGCAATGTTTCAACAACTGAAGAGTAAGTCATTTGGGTTGGGTTTTTGTGTTTGGGGTTTTTTCCTAATGCCCTTTCCCATCACTAAACAGGAAAAAAAACCCAGAAAGTAATTCTAATGGTGTACAGTATTGGAAGATTAAGATAATAAGCAGCCAGCGACTCTTAAGCTAACTTTATGCAGAGGGGAGGACTAAAGAAGTGTTCCTATTCGAGCTTCTGTGTGTGTGTGTGCCTAGAGTCAGCTCCAGCGTTTGAAAATGTGAGCTTTTTGTTTTCCTTGTTAAAAATAATGTCAGGGTCAGTTAATATTTGCAAAATGGTCTGTGCTTTAGGAGGCATCTCGCTACGGAGAATGTAATTAAAGGTTAATGTATTAGCCGTGTCTTTATTTCCTGCTCTGTTCATTTTATCGAGCCTACGTTTGAGTGCCTGTAGCGTGCTAAGCACAGTGTTAGATGTATAATGTCAAATAAGCCTTGGGCTCTGCCTTCAGGGATTTTATAATCTAACAGGAATGCAGAAAAGAATGCAAATTAGTGATGGCAGCAAGTTCTTTCTCCACAGGACAGTGGCAGTGTTCTCTTAATTATGTCATGACATGTCTTTTTCCTCCAAAGGGTTTCCACTTGCACTTAAACTAACCCTAAATTTTGGTTATCTTCCCTTGCCTACCTCTCTGATCATATTGTCCATTATGCTTCAGCCACATGACTTCCTGTTCCTGGACTAGGCCAAGTTTATTCTTGCCTCAAAGCCTGTGTACTGGCTGTTCTTCGGCCAGACTTTCTTACCATTGACTCTGTTCAAATGTCATCTCTTCCAGGAATCTATTCCTGATTACCCATATTCACTCTCCAATACTTAACTCTGTGTTTTAGAGAATTTATCACTATTTGAAATTGCATTACTTGTTTATTATCTGTCTTGCCGTATAAGAATGTAAGCTCCATGAACGCAGGAACCTTGTCTGTCGTGTTCATTGCTGTCTTCCTAGCTCCTAGAAAAGTGCCTGGAATATATTAGCACTAAATAAATACTTGTCGAATGGCTGAACGAATAGCTCCTTTCCCAAAGGTGTTTCCTTCACACCTACCTCTTTTCCTTTCTTGCTGGGACATGTGTGGGCCTTTTTAAAGCATCTTCTCTTGGCAAGGATCAGGTGTAGGAGGTGAGGAGGATGGACGTGATAAGAAGGACGAGAGAAAAATTAGAAGCAGCATTACTAATTGGAATGAATTTGGATCTAGCGGATGGATTTGGATTTTTTTTTTCCTCGTTGTTGGGTAAAAAAGCAATGAGAGGGCAGGATTGACCTCCCTTCCTTTCGTCAATTTTAAAGAGATTCTAGAACTGTACCAAGACTGACATGTTCTTGCCTTTTTTGTTTCTTGATAACCCTTCCTTCTTATATGTCTTGTATAGTTTGGGAAAGATGTGGGCTCAGTCTGGATGAATATTTCAGTTTCATTTATATGATTGATATGTTGTAGGAAGCCACTCTGACTTAATACACCTTATGGTTTCCTCATGAATATCTTATTTGTTTATTATGTACGTATCTTATGTATACATTAATTTACTCACATCCCTCCATACCACTATTAGGTAATCTTGAATCAGTAGGGACACAGAGTTCTAAAAATAAAAATTCTAATGCCTAAGTTAATTAAACTATATTGCTCATTGTCTTAAAATAATTTTAATAAAACTTGAATGAAGTAACTATAAGTCTATTATAAAACTGCATTTGGAAAATCTAAAAAGTTCTTTAAATTCTCAAAGCCCGTCATTTTATTTAAGTAAATGCTACTTCTTAGCCTGAGCATTTAACAAATATATATGTGATTCTTTTTCAAATGAAGAAAAACATGCTTTGAGCAGTATAAGTTAGGAATTTTCTGTACCAAATTATTCAGAGTTAAATAACATGGTGATAGAAGAAGGTTTATAGACACATGAAAAGATTCTGCAGCTTTAAAAATGAAGCCGTTTATGTCTTATGCATTCTTTTCAGCCCTTTGTGCTTACCTGTTTTTCTGCAGGTTGAACACAGTAAATCTATCCTTCCAACTTCAATATGTCGTGGGGTGTTTGCATGAATACAGCTTCACTTATATATAATCACAGTTTAATTGAATAGAGGTTAGGAAAGATTATGCCACCTATTATGAGTTGTAATTTTTCGGGTGAGTTTTTTTTTCCAAATAGCATTATTCCCAATATACTTTTATCTTTAAGGGATTCTAAATAGATAATGTGCATCATAACATTATTTGTGCTAGTTTGCTTTGCAAATTGTACTGTCTTTCTCTGCAGAACTGATATGAAATCTGGAGGAAACTCACCTTTGTAAGAATAGATCTGTTATTATATGAGGAAAAAAAATTTCCTCATTCTTCCTTATATTAAATGACCTTTGTTTCCTGAATGCCTGATAATTGTCACTAGATTTCCCGTGAGCATATCAGTAATCCTGGACTCACAAAGATGAGAAACAGTTATCAAATTGGTCGAATTTGTTCAGTTTAGTTTTGTTTTTAACACGATACAAATATTTTTTAGATTAATGCCTTGTACTCTGCCTTTGCTCATGAAGTTCTAAAGATCTTCCATTGGAAATACAAGGATTTCCAAAATTATGGGCACATATTTTTAAAGGCAATCGTTGACAAACTTGGTTGCTTAAATGACTCTATATTCTTTTTTATAGACTCTTAGAAAGAACCATCCGGTCAGCTGTAGAACAGCATCTTTTTGATGTTAATAGCTCCGGAAGTCAAAGTTCAGAGGACTCCGAATCTGGAACGTCATCAGCATCTTCCACCACATCCACCAGGCAGCGCCGACGCCAGTCCAAGGAGCAGGATGAAGTTCGATGTGGTAGAGACGCGTGAGTTGGCGTTGGTTCTTCTTGCTTGAGTTTTCTCTTTTTAATTTTAAATGTATGCTGAAATTAGTCACTGTGTTATAGTTATACCTCCTGGTCCTCTCCCATTTCAGTATTTACGTTAAGATAGTATTTTTTAAAATTTAGTTTTTATGAATATGTAATATTTGTACACCCCTCATTCTTTTTCACCTGAACTCATAGTCTATACCAAAATCTTTATGGGGGAAAAAAAAAAAGAAACTTCGTTTTGCTTAGTAAAGAAAAAGACATAAGATAAATAGCATAAACACCATGCTGCACCTCACTGAAACATTTAAGGGCTATGTTAACAAATGTAATATTAGAAATAAAGCAGTACTATGATATAACCCACTCATTTACAAATGACATATGCAGTACTCTTCAAAAAACTCTTGGAGCTGGTAGCTAGGAGGGGTAGTTGTAACATTCCATTTAGAAACGAGAAAAATTATAATTCAAGAGATATTTACATTTAAAAGTAGCTACTCACTGAGGTTATAGAAAGCATTTAGGAGTATGATTGGTTTATGTACTGCCTATATTGTGTTATAATTGCAAGTACAGATTATTCACTTAACACTGCTCTTATCCTCTGCCTCTTTTTTTTTTTTTTGCCAAAGAACATGTAGCAACACTTTGCATTTTTAAAATATCCTCAGTGTGTCACGACATCCTGCTTTCCACCCTCTTTGTTGGGCAGAGGGATAGCACGTGGAGGTTGGAAGTGGCAAGGAGCCTGATGGGGAACAGAGAGGGGCGGTGGTGACTGTGGGTGCTCGGTGGCCGGTAGGGGGAGGACAGTGGGGTAAGGTCAGAAACAGACGGGGCCAGATAGGGCAGGGAAATGTGGAACACAGGCCGACTCTTGTGCAGAATTTAAATCTAGCATTCCCCACGTCCAGGGACATTTCTAGCAAAAATTATCTTGATTGTTTTTGACGAGCTACACCAGGGGAACAAAGGGAGGTGGGGAATGGTAGAGACTGACTGACCGTCGAAAGACTGTACCCCTGGAACCCCAGCCTTTCCCTGAATTGTTCTGCTCTGGTGCTCCCGTCACCTCTCATTTGGGCCACTCATCCTTTTCAAGAGAATCCTGCCGTATGCATATATATATACTGTTGGGGTACTATGTATAGCCGAGGTAGGTTACAAACTGCCTCATCATACTCCTTTTCCTTGGTACATGGTCTAGGCATTCCAAAGTCCCTTTCATGTGCTCCTTGTTTGCATCACCCTCCTAGTCACAAGACCACCCCCAGCCTGACACCCTGCATCACAGTCGTGACTTAATAGTCCTTTTTCAATTCCCAGCCCACACTGAACGGTCACTCTCAACTCTGCAGGCCTTTGGAGAAGTGAGGCCCTTGTCTTTCAAGGCCCCAGATCCACTCGTTTCATCTGACCCAGCTTTGACCACAGGCCAATAGTCTTTCCTCCAGCTCCTCGCCCCACGTGGCTTCATCCTGGGTACTCTCAGCCTATCATCACCTTCCTTAATCCAGGGCTCGAATTCCAGTCTTGTTTCCCTCCTGCTCCATTCTTTTCCTTTCTCTCACCTCCTTGTTTTTAATTCTTTTCCAGCAGGCTGATTTTTTCAGCATCTCCACTTTGGTCTCAGATTCCTCTTTTAACTTTCTTCCTTTCAGTGACTTTGAAATGCCACCATGAAGATCCTCTCCAGTATACCCAGGAGAGTCATTAACATATCATAAGTTGTGAGAAGGTCAAAAATCATTATCGATAGCCTATAATAAATGAATTTTTCATAGTATATGCCTATACATAATCATTACATTTATCTAAGATTTTCACCAGGCTTTGCTTAAAAATTAAGGAAATATTAAGCTAAACTTTGTGATAGTCTATTGAGAACTTTTAGCCTTATTGAATGGTTAAAATGTTTTTTGAAAAAGAGAAATCTGTTTGTACTATTATTATTTTGCCTCTAACAACTTAGAGCTGCAACCACTTTTTAAAAGTCCTTGATGAATATATTTCAAGATGAGATAGAAGAGTCTATCTTTTCTACATTGGACTATATAGTCCTATATTGGACTATATTTCAAGATTCAATATTCAAATATATATATTCAATATTGAATATATATATTTCAATATAGTCCAATGATGAATATATTTCAAGATAAGATAGAAGAGTCAGTAAAATCTTACTGCAGTCATCATGACAGATTTTTGAAATATGCAGTACAGAAGTTAGGCTAAGACCATAAATACTTCATTCATTGTAATGCAAATGTTTATCGTTTGTCTAAATTCATAAGGAAAGATTTTCAGGCTTGTATTATTATTTGCTTCAATAAAAACAATTTTAAGAAATTTACATTTATTATATAAAAGGGTTCAATTTCATTCATTTAGTAAAAAAATCAACCATCTGCCAGGTTTATGGAAATTTGAAATTTTGGTCATAGGTGTATCTGTCTACTTCTGTATATGTTTGAAAAAAATCATAATAAGTATTTTTTTAAAAAACAAGGCATCATTTAAATGAAAATGGTTTCAATCTTCCAAACTGAACAATGAACTGGAAAATTGATCCAAATTTTTTTTGTTATATAAATATTATGTTGAAATCCTACTGCAAAGTAAAAAAGAAAAACATGCTATATTACTGGAATAATAAATAGTTTAATATTACTAGAACATTAAGTAAGTGTGTAGGGGATAAGGAGGAAACTCTGGGGAAAAAAAACTGGAGATAAGATCTAGATAATTAAAGTGAAAGGCCCAGAGGTTTAAGTTTAGGTCAAATCTGGCTTATGTCAGATACAGTTGAAACCTGACAGAATGTTGCAGGAGGGAATTCCATACACAGTGCTCTACACAGCCACGTAGGTACTGTAGCTTTCACGTGTGTGCACGTGAAAGCGAAGACTTTTCCTTTGGGGAGAACAGGATTTCCACATGAGCACAACTGCATGGTCAGATTCTCATATATGTATTTTTTTTTTTTTTTGAGACGGAATCTCACTCTGCTGCCTGGGCTAGAGTGAGTGCCGTGGCGTCAGCCTAGCTCACAGCAACCTCAAACTCCTGGGCTCAAGCAATCCTACTGCCTCAGCCTCCCGAGTAGCTGAGACTACAGGCATGCGCCACCATGCCTGGC